>JAUMJM010000217.1:0-53622 GCA_033558235.1 Neomorphus geoffroyi | reverse complement strand
AATAGAAGAGGGTTAAAACGAAACAATAAAAACCCCAAACCTGCCCACGCTGCATTCTTGTTTCCGTAATTGGCTTTGATGGCACCGATTTCTGTCCTCAGGGGCTCCATTGGCTGCTCCTGGTTATTTTCCAGGGAATCCCGAGAAGCCGCTCTAAGCCTTGATGGTGGCGATGCTGCTGCCTCTCTCTCTGTGTGTCCTTCCGGACCGAAGAGCTCTAAACCAAGCATGAGGAGGAAGACACAACTCGTTATGAGCAACGGCACCGTTCAGCCGGAGCCTCCAACTCAGCGTAACCTCGCCCCACTGCCAAAAATCCTATCACGGTACCACAGCCGCGTAAGGTTGGAAAAGACCTTTGAGATCATCGAGTCCAACTTATCGTGAGAGTTGAATTAAGACCAAGTCTCAATCCAACACCTACACCTACACCTACGTGTCAACTACCCCGACGCAGCTGGTGTACGCAGTACAACGTACTTTCTCTTCACGGTGTATCACACCCGTAACTTCACGATCAGAAAGATTTACGTTCATTCACCAAGGTGTGTGTGGAAAAGCACACCCCCCCCCCCCCCCCAATCACCCCCTCCCTTCAGGACAACCCCCACCGCACACCCCGACCCCTCAGCTCCACCACCGTCATTCCCCCCCCTCCCTGTGGTCATTCCCCCCCCTCCCTGTGGTGCCTCGGTGCCCCCTTTTATCACCATGGTGTCTCTCGGAGTGTCTGCCCCACCCCCCCGGCACCGCCAGACCCCAACGCACGGTGCCCCCGCAGCCCCCGGAGGCCCCCGAGGCCGCCGCAGCCTCAGCCGAGAAGACTTCGGTCCCTCGGCCACAGCCCTGCGACGCCCAGGGGAAGAGCGTCCAGAGAGAAGCGGCAGCTACACCACTGCCAAGGTGTCGAGGGAGGGCCCAGAGGCGGCAAACAGAAGAATCCCAGGCCAAACCGACCGCAGCCGAGCTCGGCACACGGCTGCAACCACCGGCTTTCCTACCGCCCTTCGTCACCACAGGGCTTCTGCCAACACCAGCCCCGTGAAACGCCTCACCTGCGCTCTCCCCTCGCCCTCCCCACTCGGCCCACTCGGCCCACCGAGCCGGAGCACCGGGCACCACCTTTCATGGCCACTCGCGCCCGCTGCCACGCCGCTGCCCTTCCCAGCCTTCTCCCGTGTAAAGCCCATGTCGTCCCCTAGCGCCAGCGCCTCCCCGCCAGCCCCCTTCCCTCCTCCGCTCACCGACGGACGCCGAGAGTCAATCACGGAAAAAGAAAGGGAGCGCCCCGAGGCCACGGCTTCGTTCTCCGAGTTCCTCGCAGGACTCCGTGACGGAGACCGCGTTCCCAAAGCGTCCATTTCAGTCAGCGGAACGCAGGGCATCGCTTTTCAACCCCCCTACGCGTCCTCGGAGTCCCACGCAGAACAGGATTCTCTGTGAAGCCGGTCACGTGCGGGGAGCGGGCCCGGACCGCTGCTCGGGGCCCCGGCTGGCACAGCTCCCCGCTCCGGAGCGGCGGTCGCCTGCCCCCGCGCCCCGGGCTCCGCTCGCGGCTCCTCTCCCTTCCCTTCCCGCGGGCCGGAGCGGCTGCGATGGAGCGCCGGGGCCGCTCGGGAGCCCCGCCGGCGGCGGCGGCGGCGGCGAGAGAGACACGAGCGCCGCGGGACGGGGAGGGGGAGAGCGACCGCGCCGCTCCGGCCTCGCCGCCCAGGCTTTCCGGCGCCGCTCCGGCCCCTGCGCCTGCTCTCTCTGGTTTTTCCGGCCTCCGCTGGCACGCGCGCGCGGTCGTGCCGCCGCAGCCAATGAGAGGCAGGAGGGGGCGGGGACACGCCAAGAAGACGGCGCGACAGCCAATGGCAGCGGGAGGCACGGGAAGCGGCCAATAAGACGGCGCGCGCCCAAGCCGCCGGGCACATGCAAATGAGGCGGGCCGGCAGCCAATGGCGGCTGGCGGGGAGGAGCCATGCAAAGAGGGCGCCGCGCGCCAAGGGCGCCGGCAATATGCAAACGAGGCGCCGCCGCAGCCAATGGCATCGGGGCTCCCCGGGAACTGACAGGACGGCGGCGCGCGAGGGACACGCCCGGCCCAGCGGAGCCGCGTCCGCTCGGCTCCTCTCGGAGTCGCTCGGCTCCACTCGGAAACTCTCGGCCGCGCTCGGCTCATCTCGGCCCGGAATCGAGCGGGATCGAGCCGAACCGAATCGAGGGAAGCCCAACCGAGGCGAGAGGAGCCGAACGGAGCGCGCGGGGCTAAAGACGCAAAACAGTGTCAGCCCAAGAAGCGTCAGCCTGCTCCAAGCAGCGCGTGAGCCCTCGGCGACAGCGGCAGCGGCGCGATGACGGCTACGCACGGGGGCAGCAGCGGCGCCGCCTCACCGAGCAGCGGCCCGGAGCGCCGCCCCCGCCCCGCAGCGCCGGCACTGGGTGCGGCGGCGCAGAGCGCAGCAGCCCCCGAGCTGCAGTACCGCGGTGCGGCCACAAGGCGGCAGCACTGAGCTGCGGAGGGGAGGCATCCCCCCCCCCCCAAGCGCCACACACGGCTGCAGTACCGCGGTGCGGCCACAAGGCGGCAGCACTGAGCTGCGGAGGGGAGGCATCCCCCCCCCCCAAGCGCCACACACGGCTGCAGTACCGCGGTGCGGCCACACGGCGGCAGCACTGAGCTGCGGAGGGGAGGCATCCCCCCCCCCAAGCGCCACACACGGCTGCAGTACCGCGGTGCGGCCACAAGGCGGCAGCACTGAGCCCCCGCCCCGCTCGCCCCCAGCCGTTCCCGGCTCCGCTCGGCCTCCGACACTGAAAAAATTCAACAACAAAATCCTAAAGCAGAACAACGCCCCTCACCAACCGAAAAAACAACCCGACCCGCACAACAGCTGACCGGGGACAGAACAAGAGGACACGGTCTCAAGCTTCGCCAGGGGAGGTTTAGGCTTGACATTAGGAAGAAGTTCTTCACTGAGAGGGTGGTTGGCCATTGGAATGGCTCTATAGAGGCTCTACAGGGGTTTATTAGGCTCTATAGAGGCTCTACAGGGGCTATTTACATACTACAAGGGTTTATTAGGCTCTAGAGATGGTCTATACATGCTATTTAGGTTCTATAGAGGCTCTTTACAGGCTGTTTAGGGGCTACAGAGGATCTAGAGTGGCTTATTAGGAACTAGAGAGGCTCTACAGAGGCTTAGGAAGCCCTATTGAGGTTCTATACAGGCTAGAGAAGCTTTATAGGGGCCCAGTAGGCTCCGTAGAGGCTCTATACAGGTTATAGAAGTTGTATAGCGGCCTATTAGGCTCTATAGAGCCTCTACAGAGGAATATTATGCTCTGTGGATGCTCTATACAGGCTCTATAGATGGTCTACACATGCTATTTAGGATCTATAGAGGCTCTAGAGGGGCTTAGGCTCTATAGAAGCTTAAGAACTATAGCGGCTTTATAGAGGTTGTTTAGGTACCATAGGGCCTTATTAGGTTCTAGAGAGGCTGTAGAGGGGCTTATGAGGTTCTGTGCATGCTCTATATGTGCTTATTAGATTCTACAGATGATCTATAGAGGCTGTTTAGGTGCTATAGGGGCCTATTAGGCTCTATAGAGGCTCTACAGGGGCCTACTAGGCTCTATAGAGGCTTTATACAGGCTATAGAAGCTTTATAGGCGCCCATTAGGCTCTATACAGTGTACAGAAACTCTATAGGGGCCTGTTAGGCTTTATACATGCTGTCGAGGCTTTACAGGGGCCTATTAGGCTCTATGCATGCTGTCAAGTCTTTATAGGGGCCTATTAGGTTCTACAGTGGCTCTATACAGGCTATAGAGATTTTAGAGGGGCCTATTAGGCTCTATGGAGTATTTACAGGGGCCTATTTGGCCATATAGATGCTCTATATTGGCTATTGAGGCTTTACAGGGGCCTGTTAGGCTCTATGGGGGCTCTATACAGGCTATAGACACTTTGTAGTGGCCTATTAAGCTCTATAGAGCCTTTACAGGGGCCTCTTAAGCTCTATAGAGGCTCTATACTAGCTAAGGAAGCTTTATAGGGGCCTATTGAGCTCTATAGAGAATTTATAGGGGCCTATTTAGAGGCTCTATACAGGCTACAGAGACTTAAGAAGGGCCTATTAGGCTCCAGACAGGATCCATAGACACTACAGCCTTCACATGAGTCTATGAGGCTCTAGAGAGACTATAGAGGCTTTATAGGGGCCTTGTAGGCTCTATAGTGGGTCTATACTGACTACAAAGGCTTTATAGGGGCCTTGTAGGCTCTATAGAGGCTTTATAAGGGCTTATTAGTCTATAGAGGCTCTATACAGGCTATAGAGATTTTAGAGGGGCCTACTAGGCTCTATGGTGTATTTACAGGAGCCTATTTGGCCGTATCGATGCTCTATGCTGGCAATAGAGGCTTTATAGGGGCCTATTAGGCTCTATACAGGGGTCTATTAAGCTCTATTGAGGCTCTATACTGGCTATAGTACCTTTATAGGGGCCTATTAAGCTCTTTAGAGGCTCTATATTGGCTATAGATGCTTTATGGGGGCCTATTAGGCTATACAGAATCTTTACAGGGGCCTCTTACGCTCTGTAGAGGCTCTACACTGGCTACGGAGGCATTATAGGGGCTTATTAGGCTCTATAGAGGATCCACAGATGCTACAGAGTCTCCATATGGGTCTATAAAGCTGTATAGAGGCTCTAGAGAGACTACAAAGGATTCATAGGGGCCTATTAGACTCTATAAAGGCCTTATAAGGGCCTATGAGAGTCTATAAAGGCTCTATACAGGCTATAGAGGCTTTTTAAGAGCATATTAGAGGCTTTATGGGGCCTATTAGGCTCAACAGAGGCTCTATACTCAGTATAGAGGCCTTATTAAGGCCTATTAGGTTCTATAGTGGCTCTATACCAGCTATAGCAGTTTTAGAGGGGCCTATTAGGCTCTCTGGTGTATTTACAGGGGCCTATTTGGCCATATAGATGCTCTATATTGGCTATTGAGGCTTTATAGGGGCCCATTAGGCTCTATTCAGGCTATAGATGTTTTAAGGGCCTATTAGGCTCTATAGAGTCTTTACAGGGGCCCTCTTACGCTCTATAGAGGGCCTATACTGGCTATGATGGCTTTATAGGAGCCTATTAAGCTCTATAGATGATTTATAGGGGCCTATTTAAAGGCTCTATACAGGCTTTAGAGGGGACTACTAGGCTCTATAGAGTCTTTACAAGGGCCTCTTAAGCTCTGTAGAGGCTCTATACTGGCTATGGAGGCTTTATAGGGGCCTATTAGCCTCTACAGAGTCTCTGCACTAGCTATAGAGGATTTATAGGGGCCTATTAGCCTCTATAGAGGCTTTTTAGGAACATATTAGAGGCTTTATTAGGCCGAATAGGGTCTATAGAGGCTCTATACTGGCTACTCAACTCTGCTGCCATTTCCCATCTGAAATAACTACTGGGTTTCTAACGAATAAGTCATGAGGAAAGACCACATCTCCCCCGAAGTCGGAATTACTGAACAACCTAACACTTACGGTTCATTTCTATTATTGCGGAAATTATTTATTGAAATACCAGGAAAGGTAGAAAAATAATAGAAGAGGGTTAAAACGAAACAATAAAAACCCCAAACCTGCCACGCTGCATTCTTGTTTCCGTAATTGGCTTTGATGGCACCGATTTCTGTCCTCAGGGGCTCCATTGGCTGCTCCTGGTTATTTTCCAGGGAATCCCGAGAAGCCGCTCTAAGCCTTGATGGTGGCGATGCTGCTGCCTCTCTCTCTGTGTGTCCTTCCGGACCGAAGAGCTCTAAACCAAGCATGAGGAGGAAGACACAAACTCGTTATGAGCAACGGCACCGTTCAGCCGGAGCCTCCAACTCAGCGTAACCTCGCCCCCACTGCCAAAAATCCTATCACGGTACCACAGCCGCGTAAGGTTGGAAAAGACCTTTGAGATCATCGAGTCCAACTTATCGTGAGAGTTGAATTAAGACCAAGTCTCAATCCAACACCTACACCTACACCTACGTGTCAACTACCCCGACGCAGCTGGTGTACGCAGTACAACGTACTTTCTCTTCACGGTGTATCACACCCGTAACTTCACGATCAGAAAGATTTACGTTCATTCACCAAGGTGTGTGTGGAAAAGCACACCCCCCCCCCCCCCCCCCAATCACCCCCTCCCTTCAGGACAACCCCCACCGCACACCCCGACCCCTCAGCTCCACCACCGTCATTCCCCCCCCTCCCTGTGGTCATTCCCCCCCCTCCCTGTGGTGCCTCGGTGCCCCCTTTTATCACCATGGTGTCTCTCGGAGTGTCTGCCCCACCCCCCCGGCACCGCCAGACCCCAACGCACGGTGCCCCCGCAGCCCCCGGAGGCCCCCGAGGCCGCCGCAGCCTCAGCCGAGAAGACTTCGGTCCCTCGGCACAGCCCTGCGACGCCCAAGGGGAAGAGCGTCCAGAGAGAAGCGGCAGCTACACCACTGCCAAGGTGTCGAGGGAGGGCCCAGAGGCGGCAAACAGAAGAATCCCAGGCCAAACCGACCGCAGCCGAGCTCGGCACACGGCTGCAACCACCGGCTTTCCTACCGCCCTTCGTCACCACAGGGCTTCTGCCAACACCAGCCCCGTGAAACGCCTCACCTGCGCTCTCCCCTCGCCCTCCCCACTCGGCCCACTCGGCCCACCGAGCCGGAGCACCGGGCACCACCTTTCACGGCCACTCGCGCCCGCTGCCACGCCGCTGCCCTTCCCAGCCTTCTCCCGTGTAAAGCCCATGTCGTCCCCTAGCGCCAGCGCCTCCCCGCCAGCCCCCTTCCCTCCTCCGCTCACCGACGGACGCCGAGAGTCAATCACGGAAAAAGAAAGGGAGCGCCCCGAGGCCACGGCTTCGTTCTCCGAGTTCCTCGCAGGACTCCGTGACGGAGACCGCGTTCCCAAAGCGTCCATTTCAGTCAGCGGAACGCAGGGCATCGCTTTTCAACCCCCCTACGCGTCCTCGGAGTCCCACGCAGAACAGGATTCTCTGTGAAGCCGGTCACGTGCGGGGAGCGGGCCCGGACCGCTGCTCGGGGCCCCGGCTGGCACAGCTCCCCGCTCCGGAGCGGCGGTCGCCTGCCCCCGCGCCCCGGGCTCCGCTCGCGGCTCCTCTCCCTTCCCTTCCCGCGGGCCGGAGCGGCTGCGATGGAGCGCCGGGGCCGCTCGGGAGCCCCGCCGGCGGCGGCGGCGGCGGCGAGAGAGACACGAGCGCCGCGGGACGGGGAGGGGGAGAGCGACCGCGCCGCTCCGGCCTCGCCGCCCAGGCTTTCCGGCGCCGCTCCGGCCCCTGCGCCTGCTCTCTCTGGTTTTTCCGGCCTCCGCTGGCACGCGCGCGCGGTCGTGCCGCCGCAGCCAATGAGAGGCAGGAGGGGGCGGGGACACGCCAAGAAGACGGCGCGACAGCCAATGGCAGCGGGAGGCACGGGAAGCGGCCAATAAGACGGCGCGCGCCCAAGCCGCCGGGCACATGCAAATGAGGCGGGCCGGCAGCCAATGGCGGCTGGCGGGGAGGAGCCATGCAAAGAGGGCGCCGCGCGCCAAGGGCGCCGGCAATATGCAAACGAGGCGCCGCCGCAGCCAATGGCATCGGGGCTCCCCGGGAACTGACAGGACGGCGGCGCGCGAGGGACACGCCCGGCCCAGCGGAGCCGCGTCCGCTCGGCTCCTCTCGGAGTCGCTCGGCTCCACTCGGAAACTCTCGGCCGCGCTCGGCTCATCTCGGCCCGGAATCGAGCGGGATCGAGCCGAACCGAATCGAGGGAAGCCCAACCGAGGCGAGAGGAGCCGAACGGAGCGCGCGGGGCTAAAGACGCAAAACAGTGTCAGCCCAAGAAGCGTCAGCCTGCTCCAAGCAGCGCGTGAGCCCTCGGCGACAGCGGCAGCGGCGCGATGACGGCTACGCACGGGGGCAGCAGCGGCGCCGCCTCACCGAGCAGCGGCCCGGAGCGCCGCCCCCGCCCCGCAGCGCCGGCACTGGGTGCGGCGGCGCAGAGCGCAGCAGCCCCCGAGCTGCAGTACCGCGGTGCGGCCACAAGGCGGCAGCACTGAGCTGCGGAGGGGAGGCATCCCCCCCCCCAAGCGCCACACACGGCTGCAGTACCGCGGTGCGGCCACAAGGCGGCAGCACTGAGCTGCGGAGGGGAGGCATCCCCCCCCCCCCAAGCGCCACACACGGCTGCAGTACCGCGGTGCGGCCACACGGCGGCAGCACTGAGCTGCGGAGGGGAGGCATCCCCCCCCCCCAAGCGCCACACACGGCTGCAGTACCGCGGTGCGGCCACAAGGCGGCAGCACTGAGCCCCCGCCCCGCTCGCCCCCAGCCGTTCCCGGCTCCGCTCGGCCTCCGACACTGAAAAAATTCAACAACAAAATCCTAAAGCAGAACAACGCCCCTCACCAACCGAAAAAACAACCCGACCCGCACAACAGCTGACCGGGGACAGAACAAGAGGACACGGTCTCAAGCTTCGCCAGGGGAGGTTTAGGCTTGACATTAGGAAGAAGTTCTTCACTGAGAGGGTGGTTGGCCATTGGAATGGCTCTATAGAGGCTCTACAGGGGTTTATTAGGCTCTATAGAGGCTCTACAGGGGCTATTTACATACTACAAGGGTTTATTAGGCTCTAGAGATGGTCTATACATGCTATTTAGGTTCTATAGAGGCTCTTTACAGGCTGTTTAGGGGCTACAGAGGATCTAGAGTGGCTTATTAGGAACTAGAGAGGCTCTACAGAGGCTTAGGAAGCCCTATTGAGGTTCTATACAGGCTAGAGAAGCTTTATAGGGGCCCAGTAGGCTCCGTAGAGGCTCTATACAGGTTATAGAAGTTGTATAGCGGCCTATTAGGCTCTATAGAGCCTCTACAGAGGAATATTATGCTCTGTGGATGCTCTATACAGGCTCTATAGATGGTCTACACATGCTATTTAGGATCTATAGAGGCTCTAGAGGGGCTTAGGCTCTATAGAAGCTTAAGAACTATAGCGGCTTTATAGAGGTTGTTTAGGTACCATAGGGCCTTATTAGGTTCTAGAGAGGCTGTAGAGGGGCTTATGAGGTTCTGTGCATGCTCTATATGTGCTTATTAGATTCTACAGATGATCTATAGAGGCTGTTTAGGTGCTATAGGGGCCTATTAGGCTCTATAGAGGCTCTACAGGGGCCTACTAGGCTCTATAGAGGCTTTATACAGGCTATAGAAGCTTTATAGGCGCCCATTAGGCTCTATACAGTGTACAGAAACTCTATAGGGGCCTGTTAGGCTTTATACATGCTGTCGAGGCTTTACAGGGGCCTATTAGGCTCTATGCATGCTGTCAAGTCTTTATAGGGGCCTATTAGGTTCTACAGTGGCTCTATACAGGCTATAGAGATTTTAGAGGGGCCTATTAGGCTCTATGGAGTATTTACAGGGGCCTATTTGGCCATATAGATGCTCTATATTGGCTATTGAGGCTTTACAGGGGCCTGTTAGGCTCTATGGGGGCTCTATACAGGCTATAGACACTTTGTAGTGGCCTATTAAGCTCTATAGAGCCTTTACAGGGGCCTCTTAAGCTCTATAGAGGCTCTATACTAGCTAAGGAAGCTTTATAGGGGCCTATTGAGCTCTATAGAGAATTTATAGGGGCCTATTTAGAGGCTCTATACAGGCTACAGAGACTTAAGAAGGGCCTATTAGGCTCCAGACAGGATCCATAGACACTACAGCCTTCACATGAGTCTATGAGGCTCTAGAGAGACTATAGAGGCTTTATAGGGGCCTTGTAGGCTCTATAGTGGGTCTATACTGACTACAAAGGCTTTATAGGGGCCTTGTAGGCTCTATAGAGGCTTTATAAGGGCTTATTAGTCTATAGAGGCTCTATACAGGCTATAGAGATTTTAGAGGGGCCTACTAGGCTCTATGGTGTATTTACAGGAGCCTATTTGGCCGTATCGATGCTCTATGCTGGCAATAGAGGCTTTATAGGGGCCTATTAGGCTCTATACAGGGGTCTATTAAGCTCTATTGAGGCTCTATACTGGCTATAGTACCTTTATAGGGGCCTATTAAGCTCTTTAGAGGCTCTATATTGGCTATAGATGCTTTATGGGGGCCTATTAGGCTATACAGAATCTTTACAGGGGCCTCTTACGCTCTGTAGAGGCTCTACACTGGCTACGGAGGCATTATAGGGGCTTATTAGGCTCTATAGAGGATCCACAGATGCTACAGAGTCTCCATATGGGTCTATAAAGCTGTATAGAGGCTCTAGAGAGACTACAAAGGATTCATAGGGGCCTATTAGACTCTATAAAGGCCTTATAAGGGCCTATGAGAGTCTATAAAGGCTCTATACAGGCTATAGAGGCTTTTTAAGAGCATATTAGAGGCTTTATGGGGCCTATTAGGCTCAACAGAGGCTCTATACTCAGTATAGAGGCCTTATTAAGGCCTATTAGGTTCTATAGTGGCTCTATACCAGCTATAGCAGTTTTAGAGGGGCCTATTAGGCTCTCTGGTGTATTTACAGGGGCCTATTTGGCCATATAGATGCTCTATATTGGCTATTGAGGCTTTATAGGGGCCCATTAGGCTCTATTCAGGCTATAGATGTTTTAAGGGCCTATTAGGCTCTATAGAGTCTTTACAGGGGCCCTCTTACGCTCTATAGAGGGCCTATACTGGCTATGATGGCTTTATAGGAGCCTATTAAGCTCTATAGATGATTTATAGGGGCCTATTTAAAGGCTCTATACAGGCTTTAGAGGGGACTACTAGGCTCTATAGAGTCTTTACAAGGGCCTCTTAAGCTCTGTAGAGGCTCTATACTGGCTATGGAGGCTTTATAGGGGCCTATTAGCCTCTATAGAGTCTCTGCACTAGCTATAGAGGATTTATAGGGGCCTATTAGCCTCTATAGAGGCTTTTTAGGAACATATTAGAGGCTTTATTAGGCCGAATAGGGTCTATAGAGGCTCTATACTGGCTACTCAACTCTGCTGCCATTTCCCATCTGAAATAACTACTGGGTTTCTAACGAATAAGTCATGAGGAAAGACCACATCTCCCCCGAAGTCGGAATTACTGAACAACCTAACACTTACGGTTCATTTCTATTATTGCGGAAATTATTTATTGAAATACCAGGAAAGGTAGAAAAATAATAGAAGAGGGTTAAAACGAAACAATAAAAACCCCAAACCTGCCACGCTGCATTCTTGTTTCCGTAATTGGCTTTGATGGCACCGATTTCTGTCCTCAGGGGCTCCATTGGCTGCTCCTGGTTATTTTCCAGGGAATCCCGAGAAGCCGCTCTAAGCCTTGATGGTGGCGATGCTGCTGCCTCTCTCTCTGTGTGTCCTTCCGGACCGAAGAGCTCTAAACCAAGCATGAGGAGGAAGACACAAACTCGTTATGAGCAACGGCACCGTTCAGCCGGAGCCTCCAACTCAGCGTAACCTCGCCCCCACTGCCAAAAATCCTATCACGGTACCACAGCCGCGTAAGGTTGGAAAAGACCTTTGAGATCATCGAGTCCAACTTATCGTGAGAGTTGAATTAAGACCAAGTCTCAATCCAACACCTACACCTACACCTACGTGTCAACTACCCCGACGCAGCTGGTGTACGCAGTACAACGTACTTTCTCTTCACGGTGTATCACACCCGTAACTTCACGATCAGAAAGATTTACGTTCATTCACCAAGGTGTGTGTGGAAAAGCACACCCCCCCCCCCCCCCCCCAATCACCCCCTCCCTTCAGGACAACCCCCACCGCACACCCCGACCCCTCAGCTCCACCACCGTCATTCCCCCCCCTCCCTGTGGTCATTCCCCCCCCTCCCTGTGGTGCCTCGGTGCCCCCTTTTATCACCATGGTGTCTCTCGGAGTGTCTGCCCCACCCCCCCGGCACCGCCAGACCCCAACGCACGGTGCCCCCGCAGCCCCCGGAGGCCCCCGAGGCCGCCGCAGCCTCAGCCGAGAAGACTTCGGTCCCTCGGCACAGCCCTGCGACGCCCAAGGGGAAGAGCGTCCAGAGAGAAGCGGCAGCTACACCACTGCCAAGGTGTCGAGGGAGGGCCCAGAGGCGGCAAACAGAAGAATCCCAGGCCAAACCGACCGCAGCCGAGCTCGGCACACGGCTGCAACCACCGGCTTTCCTACCGCCCTTCGTCACCACAGGGCTTCTGCCAACACCAGCCCCGTGAAACGCCTCACCTGCGCTCTCCCCTCGCCCTCCCCACTCGGCCCACTCGGCCCACCGAGCCGGAGCACCGGGCACCACCTTTCACGGCCACTCGCGCCCGCTGCCACGCCGCTGCCCTTCCCAGCCTTCTCCCGTGTAAAGCCCATGTCGTCCCCTAGCGCCAGCGCCTCCCCGCCAGCCCCCTTCCCTCCTCCGCTCACCGACGGACGCCGAGAGTCAATCACGGAAAAAGAAAGGGAGCGCCCCGAGGCCACGGCTTCGTTCTCCGAGTTCCTCGCAGGACTCCGTGACGGAGACCGCGTTCCCAAAGCGTCCATTTCAGTCAGCGGAACGCAGGGCATCGCTTTTCAACCCCCCTACGCGTCCTCGGAGTCCCACGCAGAACAGGATTCTCTGTGAAGCCGGTCACGTGCGGGGAGCGGGCCCGGACCGCTGCTCGGGGCCCCGGCTGGCACAGCTCCCCGCTCCGGAGCGGCGGTCGCCTGCCCCCGCGCCCCGGGCTCCGCTCGCGGCTCCTCTCCCTTCCCTTCCCGCGGGCCGGAGCGGCTGCGATGGAGCGCCGGGGCCGCTCGGGAGCCCCGCCGGCGGCGGCGGCGGCGGCGAGAGAGACACGAGCGCCGCGGGACGGGGAGGGGGAGAGCGACCGCGCCGCTCCGGCCTCGCCGCCCAGGCTTTCCGGCGCCGCTCCGGCCCCTGCGCCTGCTCTCTCTGGTTTTTCCGGCCTCCGCTGGCACGCGCGCGCGGTCGTGCCGCCGCAGCCAATGAGAGGCAGGAGGGGGCGGGGACACGCCAAGAAGACGGCGCGACAGCCAATGGGAGCGGGAGGCACGGGAAGCGGCCAATAAGACGGCGCGCGCCCAAGCCGCCGGGCACATGCAAATGAGGCGGGCCGGCAGCCAATGGCGGCTGGCGGGGAGGAGCCATGCAAAGAGGGCGCCGCGCGCCAAGGGCGCCGGCAATATGCAAACGAGGCGCCGCCGCAGCCAATGGCATCGGGGCTCCCCGGGAACTGACAGGACGGCGGCGCGCGAGGGACACGCCCGGCCCAGCGGAGCCGCGTCCGCTCGGCTCCTCTCGGAGTCGCTCGGCTCCACTCGGAAACTCTCGGCCGCGCTCGGCTCATCTCGGCCCGGAATCGAGCGGGATCGAGCCGAACCGAATCGAGGGAAGCCCAACCGAGGCGAGAGGAGCCGAACGGAGCGCGCGGGGCTAAAGACGCAAAACAGTGTCAGCCCAAGAAGCGTCAGCCTGCTCCAAGCAGCGCGTGAGCCCTCGGCGACAGCGGCAGCGGCGCGATGACGGCTACGCACGGGGGCAGCAGCGGCGCCGCCTCACCGAGCAGCGGCCCGGAGCGCCGCCCCCGCCCCGCAGCGCCGGCACTGGGTGCGGCGGCGCAGAGCGCAGCAGCCCCCGAGCTGCAGTACCGCGGTGCGGCCACAAGGCGGCAGCACTGAGCTGCGGAGGGGAGGCATCCCCCCCCCCAAGCGCCACACACGGCTGCAGTACCGCGGTGCGGCCACAAGGCGGCAGCACTGAGCTGCGGAGGGGAGGCATCCCCCCCCCCCAAGCGCCACACACGGCTGCAGTACCGCGGTGCGGCCACACGGCGGCAGCACTGAGCTGCGGAGGGGAGGCATCCCCCCCCCCAAGCGCCACACACGGCTGCAGTACCGCGGTGCGGCCACAAGGCGGCAGCACTGAGCCCCCGCCCCGCTCGCCCCCAGCCGTTCCCGGCTCCGCTCGGCCTCCGACACTGAAAAAATTCAACAACAAAATCCTAAAGCAGAACAACGCCCCTCACCAACCGAAAAAACAACCCGACCCGCACAACAGCTGACCGGGGACAGAACAAGAGGACACGGTCTCAAGCTTCGCCAGGGGAGGTTTAGGCTTGACATTAGGAAGAAGTTCTTCACTGAGAGGGTGGTTGGCCATTGGAATGGCTCTATAGAGGCTCTACAGGGGTTTATTAGGCACTATAGAGGCTCTAGAGGGGCTATTTACATACTACAAGGGTTTATTAGGCTCTAGAGATGGTCTATACATGCTATTTAGGTTCTATAGAGGCTCTTTACAGGCTGTTTAGGGGCTACAGAGGATCTAGAGTGGCTTATTAGGAACTAGAGAGGCTCTACAGAGGCTTAGGAAGCCCTATTGAGGTTCTATACAGGCTAGAGAAGCTTTATAGGGGCCCAGTAGGCTCCGTAGAGGCTCTATACAGGTTATAGAAGTTGTATAGCGGCCTATTAGGCTCTATAGAGCCTCTACAGAGGAATATTATGCTCTGTGGATGCTCTATACAGGCTCTATAGATGGTCTACACATGCTATTTAGGATCTATAGAGGCTCTAGAGGGGCTTAGGCTCTATAGAAGCTTAAGAACTATAGCGGCTTTATAGAGGTTGTTTAGGTACCATAGGGCCTTATTAGGTTCTAGAGAGGCTGTAGAGGGGCTTATGAGGTTCTGTGCATGCTCTATATGTGCTTATTAGATTCTACAGATGATCTATAGAGGCTGTTTAGGTGCTATAGGGGCCTATTAGGCTCTATAGAGGCTCTACAGGGGCCTACTAGGCTCTATAGAGGCTTTATACAGGCTATAGAAGCTTTATAGGCGCCCATTAGGCTCTATACAGTGTACAGAAACTCTATAGGGGCCTGTTAGGCTTTATACATGCTGTCGAGGCTTTACAGGGGCCTATTAGGCTCTATGCATGCTGTCAAGTCTTTATAGGGGCCTATTAGGTTCTACAGTGGCTCTATACAGGCTATAGAGATTTTAGAGGGGCCTATTAGGCTCTATGGAGTATTTACAGGGGCCTATTTGGCCATATAGATGCTCTATATTGGCTATTGAGGCTTTACAGGGGCCTGTTAGGCTCTATGGGGGCTCTATACAGGCTATAGACACTTTGTAGTGGCCTATTAAGCTCTATAGAGCCTTTACAGGGGCCTCTTAAGCTCTATAGAGGCTCTATACTAGCTAAGGAAGCTTTATAGGGGCCTATTGAGCTCTATAGAGAATTTATAGGGGCCTATTTAGAGGCTCTATACAGGCTACAGAGACTTAAGAAGGGCCTATTAGGCTCCAGACAGGATCCATAGACACTACAGCCTTCACATGAGTCTATGAGGCTCTAGAGAGACTATAGAGGCTTTATAGGGGCCTTGTAGGCTCTATAGTGGGTCTATACTGACTACAAAGGCTTTATAGGGGCCTTGTAGGCTCTATAGAGGCTTTATAAGGGCTTATTAGTCTATAGAGGCTCTATACAGGCTATAGAGATTTTAGAGGGGCCTACTAGGCTCTATGGTGTATTTACAGGAGCCTATTTGGCCGTATCGATGCTCTATGCTGGCAATAGAGGCTTTATAGGGGCCTATTAGGCTCTATACAGGGGTCTATTAAGCTCTATTGAGGCTCTATACTGGCTATAGTACCTTTATAGGGGCCTATTAAGCTCTTTAGAGGCTCTATATTGGCTATAGATGCTTTATGGGGGCCTATTAGGCTATACAGAATCTTTACAGGGGCCTCTTACGCTCTGTAGAGGCTCTACACTGGCTACGGAGGCATTATAGGGGCTTATTAGGCTCTATGGAGTATTTACAGGGGCCTATTTGGCCATATAGATGCTCTATATTGGCTATTGAGGCTTTACAGGGGCCTGTTAGGCTCTATGGGGGCTCTATACAGGCTATAGACACTTTGTAGTGGCCTATTAAGCTCTATAGAGCCTTTACAGGGGCCTCTTAAGCTCTATAGAGGCTCTATACTAGCTAAGGAAGCTTTATAGGGGCCTATTGAGCTCTATAGAGAATTTATAGGGGCCTATTTAGAGGCTCTATACAGGCTACAGAGACTTAAGAAGGGCCTATTAGGCTCCAGACAGGATCCATAGACACTACAGCCTTCACATGAGTCTATGAGGCTCTAGAGAGACTATAGAGGCTTTATAGGGGCCTTGTAGGCTCTATAGTGGGTCTATACTGACTACAAAGGCTTTATAGGGGCCTTGTAGGCTCTATAGAGGCTTTATAAGGGCTTATTAGTCTATAGAGGCTCTATACAGGCTATAGAGATTTTAGAGGGGCCTACTAGGCTCTATGGTGTATTTACAGGAGCCTATTTGGCCGTATCGATGCTCTATGCTGGCAATAGAGGCTTTATAGGGGCCTATTAGGCTCTATACAGGGGTCTATTAAGCTCTATTGAGGCTCTATACTGGCTATAGTACCTTTATAGGGGCCTATTAAGCTCTTTAGAGGCTCTATATTGGCTATAGATGCTTTATGGGGGCCTATTAGGCTATACAGAATCTTTACAGGGGCCTCTTACGCTCTGTAGAGGCTCTACACTGGCTACGGAGGCATTATAGGGGCTTATTAGGCTCTATAGAGGATCCACAGATGCTACAGAGTCTCCATATGGGTCTATAAAGCTGTATAGAGGCTCTAGAGAGACTACAAAGGATTCATAGGGGCCTATTAGACTCTATAAAGGCCTTATAAGGGCCTATGAGAGTCTATAAAGGCTCTATACAGGCTATAGAGGCTTTTTAAGAGCATATTAGAGGCTTTATGGGGCCTATTAGGCTCAACAGAGGCTCTATACTCAGTATAGAGGCCTTATTAAGGCCTATTAGGTTCTATAGTGGCTCTATACCAGCTATAGCGGTTTTAGAGGGGCCTATTAGGCTCTCTGGTGTATTTACAGGGGCCTATTTGGCCATATAGATGCTCTATATTGGCTATTGAGGCTTTATAGGGGCCCATTAGGCTCTATTCAGGCTATAGATGTTTTAAGGGCCTATTAGGCTCTATAGAGTCTTTACAGGGGCCCTCTTACGCTCTATAGAGGGCCTATACTGGCTATGATGGCTTTATAGGAGCCTATTAAGCTCTATAGATGATTTATAGGGGCCTATTTAAAGGCTCTATACAGGCTTTAGAGGGGACTACTAGGCTCTATAGAGTCTTTACAAGGGCCTCTTAAGCTCTGTAGAGGCTCTATACTGGCTATGGAGGCTTTATAGGGGCCTATTAGCCTCTATAGAGTCTCTGCACTAGCTATAGAGGATTTATAGGGGCCTATTAGCCTCTATAGAGGCTTTTTAGGAACATATTAGAGGCTTTATTAGGCCGAATAGGGTCTATAGAGGCTCTATACTGGCTACTCAACTCTGCTGCCATTTCCCATCTGAAATAACTACTGGGTTTCTAACGAATAAGTCATGAGGAAAGACCACATCTCCCCCGAAGTCGGAATTACTGAACAACCTAACACTTACGGTTCATTTCTATTATTGCGGAAATTATTTATTGAAATACCAGGAAAGGTAGAAAAATAATAGAAGAGGGTTAAAACGAAACAATAAAAACCCCAAACCTGCCACGCTGCATTCTTGTTTCCGTAATTGGCTTTGATGGCACCGATTTCTGTCCTCAGGGGCTCCATTGGCTGCTCCTGGTTATTTTCCAGGGAATCCCGAGAAGCCGCTCTAAGCCTTGATGGTGGCGATGCTGCTGCCTCTCTCTCTGTGTGTCCTTCCGGACCGAAGAGCTCTAAACCAAGCATGAGGAGGAAGACACAAACTCGTTATGAGCAACGGCACCGTTCAGCCGGAGCCTCCAACTCAGCGTAACCTCGCCCCCACTGCCAAAAATCCTATCACGGTACCACAGCCGCGTAAGGTTGGAAAAGACCTTTGAGATCATCCAGTCCAACTTATCGTGAGAGTTGAATTAAGACCAAGTCTCAATCCAACACCTACACCTACACCTACGTGTCAACTACCCCGACGCAGCTGGTGTACGCAGTACAACGTACTTTCTCTTCACGGTGTATCACACCCGTAACTTCACGATCAGAAAGATTTACGTTCATTCACCAAGGTGTGTGTGGAAAAGCACACCCCCCCCCCCCCCCCCCCAATCACCCCCTCCCTTCAGGACAACCCCCACCGCACACCCCGACCCCTCAGCTCCACCACGGTCATTCCCCCCCCTCCCTGTGGTCATTCCCCCCCCTCCCTGTGGTGCCTCGGTGCCCCCTTTTATCACCATGGTGTCTCTCGGAGTGTCTGCCCCACCCCCCCGGCACCGCCAGACCCCAACGCACGGTGCCCCCGCAGCCCCCGGAGGCCCCCGAGGCCGCCGCAGCCTCAGCCGAGAAGACTTCGGTCCCTCGGCACAGCCCTGCGACGCCCAAGGGGAAGAGCGTCCAGAGAGAAGCGGCAGCTACACCACTGCCAAGGTGTCGAGGGAGGGCCCAGAGGCGGCAAACAGAAGAATCCCAGGCCAAACCGACCGCAGCCGAGCTCGGCACACGGCTGCAACCACCGGCTTTCCTACCGCCCTTCGTCACCACAGGGCTTCTGCCAACACCAGCCCCGTGAAACGCCTCACCTGCGCTCTCCCCTCGCCCTCCCCACTCGGCCCACTCGGCCCACCGAGCCGGAGCACCGGGCACCACCTTTCACGGCCACTCGCGCCCGCTGCCACGCCGCTGCCCTTCCCAGCCTTCTCCCGTGTAAAGCCCATGTCGTCCCCTAGCGCCAGCGCCTCCCCGCCAGCCCCCTTCCCTCCTCCGCTCACCGACGGACGCCGAGAGTCAATCACGGAAAAAGAAAGGGAGCGCCCCGAGGCCACGGCTTCGTTCTCCGAGTTCCTCGCAGGACTCCGTGACGGAGACCGCGTTCCCAAAGCGTCCATTTCAGTCAGCGGAACGCAGGGCATCGCTTTTCAACCCCCCTACGCGTCCTCGGAGTCCCACGCAGAACAGGATTCTCTGTGAAGCCGGTCACGTGCGGGGAGCGGGCCCGGACCGCTGCTCGGGGCCCCGGCTGGCACAGCTCCCCGCTCCGGAGCGGCGGTCGCCTGCCCCCGCGCCCCGGGCTCCGCTCGCGGCTCCTCTCCCTTCCCTTCCCGCGGGCCGGAGCGGCTGCGATGGAGCGCCGGGGCCGCTCGGGAGCCCCGCCGGCGGCGGCGGCGGCGGCGAGAGAGACACGAGCGCCGCGGGACGGGGAGGGGGAGAGCGACCGCGCCGCTCCGGCCTCGCCGCCCAGGCTTTCCGGCGCCGCTCCGGCCCCTGCGCCTGCTCTCTCTGGTTTTTCCGGCCTCCGCTGGCACGCGCGCGCGGTCGTGCCGCCGCAGCCAATGAGAGGCAGGAGGGGGCGGGGACACGCCAAGAAGACGGCGCGACAGCCAATGGGAGCGGGAGGCACGGGAAGCGGCCAATAAGACGGCGCGCGCCCAAGCCGCCGGGCACATGCAAATGAGGCGGGCCGGCAGCCAATGGCGGCTGGCGGGGAGGAGCCATGCAAAGAGGGCGCCGCGCGCCAAGGGCGCCGGCAATATGCAAACGAGGCGCCGCCGCAGCCAATGGCATCGGGGCTCCCCGGGAACTGACAGGACGGCGGCGCGCGAGGGACACGCCCGGCCCAGCGGAGCCGCGTCCGCTCGGCTCCTCTCGGAGTCGCTCGGCTCCACTCGGAAACTCTCGGCCGCCCTCGGCTCATCTCGGCCCGGAATCGAGCGGGATCGAGCCGAACCGAATCGAGGGAAGCCCAACCGAGGCGAGAGGAGCCGAACGGAGCGCGCGGGGCTAAAGACGCAAACCAGTGTCAGCCCAAGAAGCGTCAGCCTGCTCCAAGCAGCGCGTGAGCCCTCGGCGACAGCGGCAGCGGCGCGATGACGGCTACGCACGGGGGCAGCAGCGGCGCCGCCTCACCGAGCAGCGGCCCGGAGCGCCGCCCCCGCCCCGCAGCGCCGGCACTGGGTGCAGCGGCGCAGAGCGCAGCATCCCCGAGCTGCAGTACCGCGGTGCGGCCACAAGGCGGCAGAACTGAGCTGCGGAGGGGAGACACCCCCCCCCCCAAGCGCCACACACGGCTGCAGTACCGCGGTGCGGCCACAAGGCGGCAGCACTGAGCTGCGGGGGGGGGGGGGCATTACCCCCCAAGCACCACACACGGCTGCAGTACCGCGGTGCGGCCACAAGGCGGCAGCACTGAGCTGCGGGCGGGGGCGGCATCACCCCCCCAAGCCCCACACACGGCTGCAGCACCGCGGTGCGGCCACAAGGCGGCAGCACTGAGCTGCGGGCGGGGGCGGCATCACCCCCCCAAGCGCCACACACGGCTGCAGTACCGCGGTGCGGCCACAAGGCGGCAGCACTGAGCTGCGGGCGGGGGCGGCATCACCCCCCCAAGCCCCACACACGGCTGCAGTACCGCGGTGCGGCCACAAGGCGGCAGCACTGAGCCCCCGCCCCGCTCGCCCCCAGCCGTTCCCGGCTCCGCTCGGCCTCCGACACTGAAAAAATTCAACAACAAAATCCTAAAGCAGAACAACGCCCCTCACCAACCGAAAAAACAACCCGACCCGCACAACAGCTGACCGGGGACAGAACAAGAGGACACGGTCTCAAGCTTCGCCAGGGGAGGTTTAGGCTTGACATTAGGAAGAAGTTCTTCACTGAGAGGGTGGTTGGCCATTGGAATGGCTCTATAGAGGCTCTACAGGGGTTTATTAGGCACTATAGAGGCTCTAGAGGGGCTATTTACATACTACAAGGGTTTATTAGGCTCTAGAGATGGTCTATACATGCTATTTAGGTTCTATAGAGGCTCTTTACAGGCTGTTTAGGGGCTACAGAGGATCTAGAGTGGCTTATTAGGAACTAGAGAGGCTCTACAGAGGCTTAGGAAGCCCTATTGAGGTTCTATACAGGCTAGAGAAGCTTTATAGGGGCCCATTAGGCTCCGTAGAGGCTCTATACAGGTTATAGAAGTTGTATAGCGGCCTATTAGGCTCTATAGAGCCTCTACAGAGGAATATTATGCTCTGTGGATGCTCTATACAGGCTCTATAGATGGTCTACACATGCTATTTAGGATCTATAGAGGCTCTAGAGGGGCTTAGGCTCTATAGAAGCTTAAGAACTCTAGCGGCTTTATAGAGGTTGTTTAGGTACCATAGGGCCTTATTAGGTTCTAGAGAGGCTGTAGAGGGGCTTATGAGGTTCTGTGCATGCTCTATATGTGCTTATTAGATTCTACAGATGATCTATAGAGGCTGTTTAGGTGCTATAGAGGCCTATTAGGCTCTATAGAGGCTCTACAGGGGCCTACTAGGCTCTATAGAGGCTTTATACAGGCTATAGAAGCTTTATAGGCGCCCATTAGGCTCTATACAGTGTACAGAAACTCTATAGGGGCCTGTTAGGCTTTATACATGCTGTCGAGGCTTTATAGGGGCCTATTAGGCTCTATGCATGCTGTCAAGTCTTTATAGGGGTCTATTAGGTTCTACAGTGGCTCTATACAGGCTATAGAGATTTTAGAGGGGCCTATTAGGCTCTATGGAGTATTTACAGGGGCCTATTTGGCCATATAGATGCTCTATATTGGCTATTGAGGCTTTACAGGGGCCTGTTAGGCTCTATGGGGGCTCTATACAGGCTATAGACACTTTGTAGTGGCCTATTAAGCTCTATAGAGCCTTTACAGGGGCCTCTTAAGCTCTATAGAGGCTCTATACTAGCTAAGGAAGCTTTATAGGGGCCTATTGAGCTCTATAGAGAATTTATAGGGGCCTATTTAGAGGCTCTATACAGGCTACAGAGACTTAAGAAGGGCCTATTAGGCTCCAGACAGGATCCATAGACACTACAGCCTTCACATGAGTCTATGAGGCTCTAGAGAGACTATAGAGGCTTTATAGGGGCCTTGTAGGCTCTATAGTGGGTCTATACTGACTACAAAGGCTTTATAGGGGCCTTGTAGGCTCTATAGAGGCTTTATAAGGGCTTATTAGTCTATAGAGGCTCTATACAGGCTATAGAGATTTTAGATGGGCCTACTAGGCTCTATGGTGTATTTACAGGAGCCTATTTGGCCGTATCGATGCTCTATACTGGCAATAGAGGCTTTATAGGGGCCTATTAGGCTCTATACAGGGGTCTATTAAGCTCTATTGAGGCTCTATACTGGCTATAGTACCTTTATAGGGGCCTATTAAGCTCTTTAGAGGCTCTATATTGGCTATAGATGCTTTATGGGGGCCTATTAGGCTATACAGAATCTTTACAGGGGCCTCTTACGCTCTGTAGAGGCTCTACACTGGCTACGGAGGCGTTATAGGGGCTTATTAGGCTCTATAGAGGATCCACAGATGCTACAGAGTCTCCATATGGGTCTATAAAGCTGTATAGAGGCTCTAGAGAGACTACAAAGGATTCATAGGGGCCTATTAGACTCTATACTGACTACAGAGGCTTTATAGGGGCCTATTATGCTCTATGGTGTATTTACAGGGGCCTATTTGGCCATATAGATGCTCTATATTGGCTTTTGA
Organism: Neomorphus geoffroyi; assembly: GCA_033558235.1. NCBI lineage: Eukaryota > Metazoa > Chordata > Aves > Cuculiformes > Neomorphidae > Neomorphus > Neomorphus geoffroyi. Next base: position 31,017 of record JAUMJM010000217.1, on the reverse strand, counting down.
GACTTTACAGGGGCCCATTAGGCTCTATTCAGGCTATAGATGTTTTATAAGGGCCTATTAGGCTCTATAGAATCTTTACAGGGGCCCTCTTACGCTCTATAGAGGGCCTATACTGGCTATGATGGCTTTATAGGAGCCTATTAAGCTCTATAGATGATTTATAGGGGCCTATTTAAAGGCTCTATACAGGATTTAGAGGGGACTACTAGGCTCTATAGAGTCTTTACAAGGGCCTCTTAAGCTCTGTAGAGGCTCTATACTGGCTATGGAGGCTTTATAGGGGCCTATTAGCCTCTATAGAGTCTCTGCACTAGCTATAGAGGATTTATAGGGGCCTATTAGCCTCTATAGAGGCTCTCTACAAGCTATAAAGGATTTATAGGGGCCTATTAGAGGCTTTATTAGGCCGAATAGGGTCTATAGAGGCTCTATACTGGCTACTCAACTCTGCTGCCATTTCCCATCTGAAATAACTACTGGGTTTCTAACGAATAAGTCATGAGGAAAGACCACATCTCCCCCGAAGTCGGAATTACTGAACAACCTAACACTTACGGTTCATTTCTATTATTGCGGAAATTATTTATTGAAATACCAGGAAAGGTAGAAAAATAATAGAAGAGGGTTAAAACGAAACAATAAAAACCCCAAACCTGCCACGCTGCATTCTTGTTTCCGTAATTGGCTTTGATGGCACCGATTTCTGTCCTCAGGGGCTCCATTGGCTGCTCCTGGTTATTTTCCAGGGAATCCCGAGAAGCCGCTCTAAGCCTTGATGGTGGCGATGCTGCTGCCTCTCTCTCTGTGTGTCCTTCTGGACCGAAGAGCTCTAAACCAAGCATGAGGAGGAAGACACGAACTCGTTATGAGCAACGGCACCGTTCAGCCGGAGCCTCCAACTCAGCGTAACCTCGCCCCCACTGCCAAAAATCCTATCACGGTACCACAGCCGCGTAAGGTTGGAAAAGACCTTTGAGATCATCCAGTCCAACTTATCGTGAGAGTTGAATTAAGACCAAGTCTCAATCCAACACCTACACCTACGTGTCAACTACCCCGACGCAGCTGGTGTACGCAGTACAACGTACTTTCTCTTCACGGTGTATCACACCCGTAACTTCACCATCAGAAAGATTTACGTTCATTCACCAAGGTGTGTGTGGAAAAGCACAACCCACCCCCCCCCCAATCACCCCCTCCCTTCAGGACAACCCCCACCGCACACCCCGACCCCTCAGCTCCACCACGGTCATTCCCCCCCCTCCCTGTGGTCATTCCCCCCCCTCCCCGTGGTGCCTCGGTGCCCCCTTTTATCACCGTGGTGTCTCTCGGAGTGTCTTCCCCACCCCCCCGGCACCGCCAGACCCCAACGCACGGTGCCCCCGCAGCCCCCGGAGGCCCCCGAGGCCGCCGCAGCCCCCGTGGCCCCCGAGGGGCCTTTGCGTTTCGCCAGTGAGAAGCAGGGAAAGTTGATGCCGCCTTTCCCCCCACCACCACCGTTCCGGCTCACTCACTTGTTAGTCCCTGTGACAGGACAGAAGAATCCCAGGCTGCGGAAAAGCAGGGCTGTTTGCCGAGACCTTTGCCAGGTTTTTTTCCGGCCAGGACGTTCTCCGCATGGCCTTTTTGGTCTGTGTGGAAAGAGAGACGGTCACCATACGTACCGCGTTAGCCATTTTTAACACCGCCTCCCAGTATCACCGTGACGCTAACAAAGCCACTGGCCGAGTCACAGCTGCGTAAAGAAAAACACAAACCTAAAAAACCCCAAAAAGGAGGAACGAGGCAGCTAACGACAGGGCTACTCAACTGCCACAGAAGCCGGGTAAAAAACAAGCACCGCGCCACGCCCCCGTCCAAAGAGAATCAAATCCAGCAGTTGGAAGCAACTTCCCAAACCAGGAGCCAGCACCACGGACACCGTCATCGCTCAGAGTTGCTAAGCGGTCCCAAGGGTACGGGACTACTATCTCCTATAGAGGCTTTCCAGGGGCGTATTAGGCTCTACACATGCTGTCATGGCTTTATAGGGGCCTATTAAGCCCTATCAAGGCACTACAGAAGCTATAGTGTCTTTATAGGGGCTTATTAGGCTCTGTACAGGGTCTAGAGGGTCTTACCAGGTTCTACAGAGGATCTATACAGCCAATCAAAGCTATGTTGGGGTCTATTAGGCACTATAGAGGCTACACAGAGGTTTATTTTGCTCTATTCATGCTCTATACAGGCTCTATAGATGGTCTACACATGCTATTTAAGATCTATAGAGGCTCTAGAGGGGCTTAGGCTCTATAGAGGCTTAAGAACTCTAGCGGCTTTATAGAGGTTGTTTAGGTACCATAGGGCCTTATTAGGTTCTAGAGAGGCTGTAGAGGGGCTTATGAGGTTCTGTGCATGCTCTATACGCGCTTATTAGATTCTACAGATGATCTATAGAGGCTGTTTAGGTGCTATAGGGGCCTATTAGGCTCTATAGAGGCTCTACAGGGGCCTACTAGGCTCTATAGAGGCTTTATACAGGCTATAGAAGCTTTATAGGGGCCCATTAGGCTCTATACAGTGTAGAGAATCTCTATAGGGGCCTATTAGGCTTTATACATGCTCTCGAGGCTTTATAGGGGCCTATTAGGCTCTATGCATGCTGTCAAGTCTTTATAGGGGCCTATTAGGTTCTACAGTGGCTCTATACAGGCTATAGAGATTTTAGAGGGGCCTATTAGGCTCTATGGAGTATTTACAGGGGTCTATTTGGCCATATGGATGCTCTATATTGGCTATTGAGGCTTTACAGGGGCCTGTTAGGCTCTATGGGGGCTCTATACAGGCTATAGACACTTTGTAGTGGCCTATTAAGCTCTATAGAGCCTTTACAGGGGCCTCTTAAGCTCTATAGAGGCTCTATACTAGCTAAGGAAGCTTTATAGGGGCCTATTGAGCTCTACAGAGAATTTATAGGGGCCTATTTAGAGGCTCTATACAGGCTACAGAGACTTAAGAAGGGCCTATTAGGCTCTAGACAGGATCCATAGACACTACAGCCTTCACATGAGTCTATGAGGCTCTAGAGAGACTATAGAGGCTTTATAGGGGCCTATTAGGCTCTATAGAGGCTCTATACTCACTGTAGAGGCTTTAGAGGGGCCTGTTAGGTTCTATAGTGGCTCTATACAGGCTATAGAGATTTTAGAGGGGCCTACTAGGCTCTATGGTGTATTTACAGGAGCCTATTTGGCCGTATCGATGCTCTATACTGGCAATAGAGGCTTTATAGGGGCCTATTAGGCTCTATACAGGGGTCTATTAAGCTCTATTGAGGCTCTATACTGGCTATAGTACCTTTATAGGGGCCTATTAAGCTCTTTAGAGGCTCTATATTGGCTATAGATGCTTTATGGGGGCCTATTAGGCTATACAGAATCTTTACAGGGGCCTCTTACGCTCTGTAGAGGCTCTACACTGGCTACGGAGGCATTATAGGGGCTTATTAGGCTCTATAGAGGATCCACAGATGCTACAGAGCCTCCATATGCGTCTATAAAGCTGTACAGAGGCTCTAGAGAGACTACAAAGGATTCATAGGGGCCTATTAGGCTCTATACTACTACAGAGGCTTTATAGGGACCTATTAGGCTCTATAAAGGCTTTATAAGGGCCTATTAGAGTCTATACAGGCTATAGAGGCTTTTTAAGAGCATATTAGAGGCTTTATGGGGCCTATTAGGCTCAACAGAGGCTCTATACTCAGTATAGAGGCCTTATTAAGGCCTATTAGGTTCTATAGTGGCTCTATACCAGCTATAGCGGTTTTAGAGGGGCCTATTAGGCTCTATGGTGTATTTACAGGGGCCTATTTGGCCATATAGATGCTCTATATTGGCTATTGAGGCTTTATAGGGGCCCATTAGGCTTTATTCAGGCTATAGATGTTTTATAAGGGCCTATTAGGCTCTATAGAGTCTTTACAGGGGCCCTCTTACGCTCTATAGAGGGCCTATACTGGCTATGATGGCTTTATAGGAGCCTATTAAGCTCTATAGATGATTTATAGGGGCCTATTTAAAGGCTCTATACAGGCTTTAGAGGGGACTACTAGGCTCTATAGAGTCTTTACAAGGGCCTCTTAAGCTCTGTAGAGGCTCTATACTGGCTATGGAGGCTTTATAGGGGCCTATTAGCCTCTATAGAGTCTCTGCACTAGCTATAGAGGATTTATAGGGGCCTATTAGCCTCTATAGAGGCTTTTTAGGAACATATTAGAGGCTTTATTAGGCCGAATAGGGTCTATAGAGGCTCTATACTGGCTACTCAACTCTGCTGCCATTTCCCATCTGAAATAACTACTGGGTCTCTAACGAATAAGTCATGAGGAAAGACCAGATCTCCCCCGAAGTCGGAATTACTGAACAACGTAACACTTACGGTTCATTTCTATTATTGCGGAAATTATTTACTGAAATACCAGGAAAGGTAGAAAAATAATAGAAGAGGGTTAAAACGAAACAATAAAAACCCCAAACCTGCCACGCTGCATTCTTGTTTCCGTAATTGGCTTTGATGGCACCGATTTCTGTCCTCAGGGGCTCCATTGGCTGCTCCTGGTTATTTTCCAGGGAATCCCGAGAAGCCGCTCTAAGCCTTGATGGTGGCGATGCTGCTGCCTCTCTCTCTGTGTGTCCTTCTGGACCGAAGAGCTCTAAACCAAGCATGAGGAGGAAGACACGAACTCGTTATGAGCAACGGCACCGTTCAGCCGGAGCCTCCAACTCAGCGTAACCTCGCCCCCACTGCCAAAAATCCTATCACGGTACCACAGCCGCGTAAGGTTGGAAAAGACCTTTGAGATCATCGAGTCCAACTTATCGTGAGAGTTGAATTAAGACCAAGTCTCAATCCAACACCTACACCTACACCTACGTGTCAACTACCCCGACGCAGCTGGTGTACGCAGTACAACGTACTTTCTCTTCACGGTGTATCACACCCGTAACTTCACGATCAGAAAGATTTACGTTCATTCACCAAGGTGTGTGTGGAAAAGCACAACCCACCCCCCCCCAATCACCCCCTCCCTTCAGGACAACCCCCACCGCACACCCCGACCCCTCAGCTCCACCACGGTCATTCCCCCCCCTCCCCGTGGTGCCTCGGTGCCCCCTTTTATCACCGTGGTGTCTCTCGGAGTGTCTGCCCCCCCCCGCCCCGGCTTCGCCAGACCCCAACGCACGGTGCCCCCGCAGCCTCCGCAGGCCCCCGAGGCCGCCGCAGCCCCCGTGGCCCCCGAGGGGCCTTTGCGTTTCGCCAGTGAGAAGCAGGGAAAGTTGATGCCGCCTTTCCCCCCACCACCACCGTTCCGGCTCACTCACTTGTTAGTCCCTGTGACAGGACAGAAGAATCCCAGGCTGCGGAAAAGCAGGGCTGTTTGCCGAGACCTTTGCCAGGTTTTTTTCCGGCCAGGACGTTCTCCGCATGGCCTTTTTGGTCTGTGTGGAAAGAGAGACGGTCACCATACGTACCGCGTTAGCCATTTTTAACACCGCCTCCCAGTATCACCGTGACGCTAACAAAGCCACTGGCCGAGTCACAGCTGCGTAAAGAAAAACACAAACCCAAAAAACCCCAAAAAGGAGGAACGAGGCAGCTAACGACAGGGCTACTCAACTGCCACAGAAGCCGGGTAAAAAACAAGCATCGCGCCACGCCCCCGTCCAAAGAGAATCAAATCGAGCAGTTGGAAGCAACTTCCCAAACCAGGAGCCAGCACCACGGACACCGTCATCGCTCAGAGTTGCAAAGCGGTCCCAAGGGTACGGGACACCAAAGGAATCGCGAGACGCCGACGGAGACATCTGCTCGCTCTTCCTAGCGGTACTCCAGTTGCACCGCCGCGCTCCTTTAGACAGCAAACGCCGGCCGCCCGTCAGACCAAATCCCAGCGCCGGCATCAGCTAAATCATTCTGCCGCCCTCTTGCTCTGCACGGCTCCTAGAGACACGACACCGGGACAGCCTTTGGTACGCTCTCCCGTCTCATCAAGCCCAGCCTTTGGGCACAACGCCTCACAAGCCAGGCAGGCTTTTAGCCTCGCCTGCTGACTGGCAGAGCCAAGGACGTTTTACCGCTCTTGACGTTTACAGGTTTCAAAGGTTTGCTTTGTACCCATAGGTGCTGGAACACGACTGGTTTTAAAGGAAGGAAAGTACAAAGCTTTTTCGGAGGGCGACTGATTTGCCCTCCCCTCCCTCAGCAGGCACAGCAAAGAAGAGCTCTGACCCTCAGCAGGGCACACGGCCACCAAGCCAGAGCCAGAGAACCAGGCTGGCTCCAGAGCACCGCAAAGCGCAGTCTTGCTCCCTGGCAACGGCTACAAACGAGAACCGATGACACAAACGGGCTCTCCCACCCAGAGGAAACCCATTTCCAAGCGGGAAGAGAGCTCCGTAGATGACTGTTACCGGGCAAAAAGGAGGAAGGCCGGCGCAGGGCCCTTGCTCCCATCCGGGGCGCTGCCCCGAGGCTGCCCACGTGCCAAACAAACCAAGCACCGTGAGTGACGGCGTCAACAACAGTCCCTGCAGGTCACCAGTGCAGCACCGACAGCGGCAGTCGTCCCTGGGCTTGTGACACTCAAGGGCACAGGAGCCGAGCCCGCGCCACAGTTACAAACCATTAAACCGTAACAAGCCCTTGTTGCCCGGGTGTTTTCGGGCTCTCAGGATGCCTCGCCCAGCTGCAAGGCAAAGCCCACGAGGTTCTCTCATAAAACACTCCCTAAGGAGACCGCCTGCAATTGGCTTCCGGCAGTCCAACCGACTTCAAAGCAGCGGCGCTCTCAACCCACAAACTCTCAGACCGCCCGTGGTTCAACCCAGACGGGCCGCTCAGAAATAAGGACACGGCCAAGTATGGAGCAAGGCAGCGCTTAGGAGCTACCCCTGCCGCTTACAGGCGCCGGCCTGCCCTCCTGGAGGCGGCTGCTCCGAGAAGACTTCGCTCCCTCGGCACAGCCCTGCGACGCCCAAGGGGAAGAGCGTCCAGAGAGAAGCGGCAGCTACACCACTGCCAAGGTGTTGAGGGAGGGCCCAGAGGCGGCAAACAGAAGAATCCCAGGCCAAACCGACCGCAGCCGAGCTCGGCACACGGCTGCAACCACCGGCTTTCCTACCGCCCTTCGTCATCACAGGGCTTCTGCCAACACCAGCCCCGTGAAACGCCTCACCTGCGCTCTCCCCTCGCCCTCCCCACTCGGCCCACCGAGCCGGAGCACCGGGCACCACCTTTCACGGCCACTCGCGCCCGCTGCCACGCCGCTGCCCTTCCCAGCCTTCTCCCGTGTAAAGCCCATGCCGTCCCCTAGCGCCAGCGCCTCCCCGCCAGCCCCCTTCCCTCCCCCGCTCACCCACGGACGCCGAGAGTCAATCACGGAAAAAGAAAGGGAGCGCCCCGAGGCCACGGCTTCGTTCTCCGAGTTCCTCGCAGGACTCCGTGACGGAGACCGCGTTCCCAAAGCGTCCATTTCAGTCAGCGGAACGCAGGGCATCGCTTTTAAACCCCCCTATGCGTCCTCGGAGTCCCACGCAGAACAGGATTCTCTGTGAAGCCGGTCACGTGCGGGGAGCGGGCCCGGACCGCTGCTCGGGGCCCCGGCTGGCACAGCTCCCCGCTCCGGAGCGGCGGCCGCCTGCCCCCGCGCCCCGGGCTCCGCTCGCGGCTCCTCTCCCTTCCCTTCCCGCGGGCCGGAGCGGCTGCGATGGAGCGCCGGGGCCGCTCGGGAGCCCCGCCGGCGGCGGCGGCGGCGGCGGCGAGAGAGACACGAGCGCCGCGGGACGGGGAGGGGGAGAGCGACCGCGCCGCTCCGGCCTCGCCGCCCAGGCTTTCCGGCGCCGCTCCGGCCCCTGCGCCTGCTCTCTCTGGTTTTTCCGGCCTCCGCTGGCACGCGCGCGCGGTCGTGCCGCCGCAGCCAATGAGAGGCAGGAGGGGGCGGGGACACGCCAAGAAGACGGCGCGACAGCCAATGGGAGCGGGAGGCACGGGAAGCGGCCAATAAGACGGCGCGCGCCCAAGCCGCCGGGCACATGCAAATGAGGCGGGCCGGCAGCCAATGGCGGCTGGCGGGGAGGAGCCATGCAAAGAGGGCGCCGCGCGCCAAGGGCGCCGGCAATATGCAAACGAGGCGCCGCCGCAGCCAATGGCATCGGGGCTCCCCGGGAACCGACAGGACGGCGGCGCGCGAGGGACACGCCCGGCCCAGCGGAGCCGCGTCCGCTCGGCTCCTCTCGGAGTCGCTCGGCTCCACTCGGAAACTCTCGGCCGCGCTCGGCTCATCTCGGCCCGGAATCGAGCGGGATCGAGCCGAACCGAATCGAGGGAAGCCCAACCGAGGCGAGAGGAGCCGAACGGAGCGCGCGGGGCTAAAGACGCAAACCAGTGTCAGCCCAAGAAGCGTCAGCCTGCTCCAAGCAGCGCGTGAGCCCTCGGCGACAGCGGCAGCGGCGCGATGACGGCTACGCACGGGGGCAGCAGCGGCGCCGCCTCACCGAGCAGCGGCCCGGAGCGCCGCCCCCGCCCCGCAGCGCCGGCACTGGGTGCGGCGGCGCAGAGCGCAGCATCCCCGAGCTGCAGTACCGCGGTGCGGCCACAAGGCGGCAGCACAGAGCTGCGGAGGGGAGACATCCCCCCCCCCAAGCGCCACACACGGCTGCAGTACCGCGGTGCGGCCACAAGGCGGCAGCACTGAGCTGCGGAGGGGAGACATCCCCCCCCCAAGCGCCACACACGGCTGCAGTACCGCGGTGCGGCCACAAGGCGGCAGCACTGAGCTGCGGGCGGGGGCGGCATCACCCCCCCAAGCGCCACACGCGGCTGCAGTACCGCGGTGCGGCCACACGGCGGCAGCACTGAGCCCCCGCCCCGCTCGCCCCCAGCCGTTCCCGGCTCCGCTCGGCCTCCGACACTGAAAAAATTCAACAACAAAATCCTAAAGCAGAACAACGCCCCTCACCAACCGAAAAAACAACCCGACCCGCACAACAGCTGACCGGGGACAGAACAAGAGGACACGGTCTCAAGCTTCGCCAGGGGAGGTTTAGGCTTGACATTAGGAAGAAGTTCTTCACTGAGAGGGTGGTTGGCCATTGGAATGGCTCTATAGAGGCTCTACAGGGGTTTATTAGGCACTATAGAGGCTCTAGAGGGGCTATTTACATACTACAAGGGTTTATTAGGCTCTAGAGATGGTCTATACATGCTATTTAGGTTCTATAGAGGCTCTTTACAGGCTGTTTAGGGGCTACAGAGGATCTAGAGTGGCTTATTAGGAACTAGAGAGGCTCTACAGAGGCTTAGGAAGCCCTATTGAGGTTCTATACAGGCTAGAGAAGCTTTATAGGGGCCCAGTAGGCTCCGTAGAGGCTCTATACAGGTTATAGAAGTTGTATAGCGGCCTATTAGGCTCTATAGAGCCTCTACAGAGGAATATTATGCTCTGTGGATGCTCTATACAGGCTCTATAGATGGTCTACACATGCTATTTAGGATCTATAGAGGCTCTAGAGGGGCTTAGGCTCTATAGAAGCTTAAGAACTATAGCGGCTTTATAGAGGTTGTTTAGGTACCATAGGGCCTTATTAGGTTCTAGAGAGGCTGTAGAGGGGCTTATGAGGTTCTGTGCATGCTCTATATGTGCTTATTAGATTCTACAGATGATCTATAGAGGCTGTTTAGGTGCTATAGGGGCCTATTAGGCTCTATAGAGGCTCTACAGGGGCCTACTAGGCTCTATAGAGGCTTTATACAGGCTATAGAAGCTTTATAGGCGCCCATTAGGCTCTATACAGTGTAGAGAAACTCTATAGGGGCCTGTTAGGCTTTATACATGCTGTCGAGGCTTTACAGGGGCCTATTAGGCTCTATGCATGCTGTCAAGTCTTTATAGGGGCCTATTAGGTTCTACAGTGGCTCTATACAGGCTATAGAGATTTTAGAGGGGCCTATTAGGCTCTATGGAGTATTTACAGGGGCCTATTTGGCCATATAGATGCTCTATATTGGCTATTGAGGCTTTACAGGGGCCTGTTAGGCTCTATGGGGGCTCTATACAGGCTATAGACACTTTGTAGTGGCCTATTAAGCTCTATAGAGCCTTTACAGGGGCCTCTTAAGCTCTATAGAGGCTCTATACTAGCTAAGGAAGCTTTATAGGGGCCTATTGAGCTCTATAGAGAATTTATAGGGGCCTATTTAGAGGCTCTATACAGGCTACAGAGACTTAAGAAGGGCCTATTAGGCTCCAGACAGGATCCATAGACACTACAGCCTTCACATGAGTCTATGAGGCTCTAGAGAGACTATAGAGGCTTTATAGGGGCCTTGTAGGCTCTATAGTGGGTCTATACTGACTACAAAGGCTTTATAGGGGCCTTGTAGGCTCTATAGAGGCTTTATAAGGGCTTATTAGTCTATAGAGGCTCTATACAGGCTATAGAGATTTTAGAGGGGCCTACTAGGCTCTATGGTGTATTTACAGGAGCCTATTTGGCCGTATCGATGCTCTATGCTGGCAATAGAGGCTTTATAGGGGCCTATTAGGCTCTATACAGGGGTCTATTAAGCTCTATTGAGGCTCTATACTGGCTATAGTACCTTTATAGGGGCCTATTAAGCTCTTTAGAGGCTCTATATTGGCTATAGATGCTTTATGGGGGCCTATTAGGCTATACAGAATCTTTACAGGGGCCTCTTACGCTCTGTAGAGGCTCTACACTGGCTACGGAGGCATTATAGGGGCTTATTAGGCTCTATAGAGGATCCACAGATGCTACAGAGTCTCCATATGGGTCTATAAAGCTGTATAGAGGCTCTAGAGAGACTACAAAGGATTCATAGGGGCCTATTAGACTCTATAAAGGCCTTATAAGGGCCTATGAGAGTCTATAAAGGCTCTATACAGGCTATAGAGGCTTTTTAAGAGCATATTAGAGGCTTTATGGGGCCTATTAGGCTCAACAGAGGCTCTATACTCAGTATAGAGGCCTTATTAAGGCCTATTAGGTTCTATAGTGGCTCTATACCAGCTATAGCGGTTTTAGAGGGGCCTATTAGGCTCTCTGGTGTATTTACAGGGGCCTATTTGGCCATATAGATGCTCTATATTGGCTATTGAGGCTTTATAGGGGCCCATTAGGCTCTATTCAGGCTATAGATGTTTTAAGGGCCTATTAGGCTCTATAGAGTCTTTACAGGGGCCCTCTTACGCTCTATAGAGGGCCTATACTGGCTATGATGGCTTTATAGGAGCCTATTAAGCTCTATAGATGATTTATAGGGGCCTATTTAAAGGCTCTATACAGGCTTTAGAGGGGACTACTAGGCTCTATAGAGTCTTTACAAGGGCCTCTTAAGCTCTGTAGAGGCTCTATACTGGCTATGGAGGCTTTATAGGGGCCTATTAGCCTCTATAGAGTCTCTGCACTAGCTATAGAGGATTTATAGGGGCCTATTAGCCTCTATAGAGGCTTTTTAGGAACATATTAGAGGCTTTATTAGGCCGAATAGGGTCTATAGAGGCTCTATACTGGCTACTCAACTCTGCTGCCATTTCCCATCTGAAATAACTACTGGGTTTCTAACGAATAAGTCATGAGGAAAGACCACATCTCCCCCGAAGTCGGAATTACTGAACAACCTAACACTTACGGTTCATTTCTATTATTGCGGAAATTATTTATTGAAATACCAGGAAAGGTAGAAAAATAATAGAAGAGGGTTAAAACGAAACAATAAAAACCCCAAACCTGCCACGCTGCATTCTTGTTTCCGTAATTGGCTTTGATGGCACCGATTTCTGTCCTCAGGGGCTCCATTGGCTGCTCCTGGTTATTTTCCAGGGAATCCCGAGAAGCCGCTCTAAGCCTTGATGGTGGCGATGCTGCTGCCTCTCTCTCTGTGTGTCCTTCCGGACCGAAGAGCTCTAAACCAAGCATGAGGAGGAAGACACAAACTCGTTATGAGCAACGGCACCGTTCAGCCGGAGCCTCCAACTCAGCGTAACCTCGCCCCCACTGCCAAAAATCCTATCACGGTACCACAGCCGCGTAAGGTTGGAAAAGACCTTTGAGATCATCGAGTCCAACTTATCGTGAGAGTTGAATTAAGACCAAGTCTCAATCCAACACCTACACCTACACCTACGTGTCAACTACCCCGACGCAGCTGGTATACGCAGTACAACGTACTTTCTCTTCACGGTGTATCACACCCGTAACTTCACGATCAGAAAGATTTACGTTCATTCACCAAGGTGTGTGTGGAAAAGCACAACCCACCCCCACCCCCCCCAATCACCCCCTCCCTTCAGGACAACCCCCACCGCACACCCCGACCCCTCAGCTCCACCACCGTCATTCCCCCCCCTCCCTGTGGTCATTCCCCCCCCTCCCTGTGGTGCCTCGGTGCCCCCTTTTATCACCATGGTGTCTCTCGGAGTGTCTGCCCCACCCCCCCGGCACCGCCAGACCCCAACGCACGGTGCCCCCGCAGCCTCCGGAGGCCCCCGAGGCCGCCGCAGCCTCAGCCGAGAAGACTTCGGTCCCTCGGCACAGCCCTGCGACGCCCAAGGGGAAGAGCGTCCAGAGAGAAGCGGCAGCTACACCACTGCCAAGGTGTCGAGGGAGGGCCCAGAGGCGGCAAACAGAAGAATCCCAGGCCAAACCGACCGCAGCCGAGCTCGGCACATGGCTGCAACCACCGGCTTTCCTACCGCCCTTCGTCACCACAGGGCTTCTGCCAACACCAGCCCCGTGAAACGCCTCACCTGCGCTCTCCCCTCGCCCTCCCCACTCGGCCCACTCGGCCCACCGAGCCGGAGCACCGGGCACCACCTTTCACGGCCACTCGCGCCCGCTGCCACGCCGCTGCCCTTCCCAGCCTTCTCCCGTGTAAAGCCCATGTCGTCCCCTAGCGCCAGCGCCTCCCCGCCAGCCCCCTTCCCTCCTCCGCTCACCGACGGACGCCGAGAGTCAATCACGGAAAAAGAAAGGGAGCGCCCCGAGGCCACGGGTTCGTTCTCCGAGTTCCTCGAAGGACTCCGTGACGGAGACCGCGTTCCCAAAGCGTCCATTTCAGTCAGCGGAACGCAGGGCATCGCTTTTCAACCCCCCTACGCGTCCTCGGAGTCCCACGCAGAACAGGATTCTCTGTGAAGCCGGTCACGTGCGGGGAGCGGGCCCGGACCGCTGCTCGGGGCCCCGGCTGGCACAGCTCCCCGCTCCGGAGCGGCGGTCGCCTGCCCCCGCGCCCCGGGCTCCGCTCGCGGCTCCTCTCCCTTCCCTTCCCGCGGGCCGGAGCGGCTGCGATGGAGCGCCGGGGCCGCTCGGGAGCCCCGCCGGCGGCGGCGGCGGCGGCGGCGAGAGAGACACGAGCGCCGCGGGACGGGGAGGGGGAGAGCGACCGCGCCGCTCCGGCCTCGCCGCCCAGGCTTTCCGGCGCCGCTCCGGCCCCTGCGCCTGCTCTCTCTGGTTTTTCCGGCCTCCGCTGGCACGCGCGCGCGGTCGTGCCGCCGCAGCCAATGAGAGGCAGGAGGGGGCGGGGACACGCCAAGAAGACGGCGCGACAGCCAATGGCAGCGGGAGGCACGGGAAGCGGCCAATAAGACGGCGCGCGCCCAAGCCGCCGGGCACATGCAAATGAGGCGGGCCGGCAGCCAATGGCGGCTGGCGGGGAGGAGCCATGCAAAGAGGGCGCCGCGCGCCAAGGGCGCCGGCAATATGCAAACGAGGCGCCGCCGCAGCCAATGGCATCGGGGCTCCCCGGGAACTGACAGGACGGCGGCGCGCGAGGGACACGCCCGGCCCAGCGGAGCCGCGTCCGCTCGGCTCCTCTCGGAGTCGCTCGGCTCCACTCGGAAACTCTCGGCCGCGCTCGGCTCATCTCGGCCCGGAATCGAGCGGGATCGAGCCGAACCGAATCGAGGGAAGCCCAACCGAGGCGAGAGGAGCCGAACGGAGCGCGCGGGGCTAAAGACGCAAACCAGTGTCAGCCCAAGAAGCGTCAGCCTGCTCCAAGCAGCGCGTGAGCCCTCGGCGACAGCGGCAGCGGCGCGATGACGGCTACGCACGGGGGCAGCAGCGGCGCCGCCTCACCGAGCAGCGGCCCGGAGCGCCGCCCCCGCCCCGCAGCGCCGGCACTGGGTGCGGCGGCGCAGAGCGCAGCAGCCCCCGAGCTGCAGTACCGCGGTTCGGCCACAAGGCGGCAGCACAGAGCTGCGGAGGGGAGGCATCCCCCCCCCCCAAGCGCCACACACGGCTGCAGTACCGCGGTGCGGCCACAAGGCGGCAGCACTGAGCTGCGGGCGGGGGCGGCATCACCCCCCCAAGCCCCACACACGGCTGCAGTACCGCGGTGCGGCCACAAGGCGGCAGCACTGAGCTGCGGGCGGGGGCGGCATCACCCCCCCAAGCGCCACACACGGCTGCAGTACCGCGGTGCGGCCACAAGGCGGCAGCACTGAGCCCCCGCCCCGCTCGCCCCCAGCCGTTCCCGGCTCCGCTCGGCCTCCGACACTGAAAAAATTCAACAACAAAATCCTAAAGCAGAACAACGCCCCTCACCAACCGAAAAAACAACCCGACCCGCACAACAGCTGACCGGGGACAGAACAAGAGGACACGGTCTCAAGCTTCGCCAGGGGAGGTTTAGGCTTGACATTAGGAAGAAGTTCTTCACTGAGAGGGTGGTTGGCCATTGGAATGGCTCTATAGAGGCTCTACAGGGGCTATTTACATACTAGAAGGGTTTATTAGGCTCTAGAGATGGTCTATACATACTATTTAGGTTCTATAGAGGCTCTTTACAGGCTGTTTAGGGGCTACAGAGGATCTAGAGTGGCTTATTAGGAACTAGAGAGGCTCTACAGAGGCTTAGGAAGCCCTATTGAGGTTCTATACAGGCTAGAGAAGCTTTATAGGGGCCCATTAGGCTCCGTAGAGGCTCTATACAGGTTATAGAAGTTGTATAGCGGCCTATTAGGCTCTATAGAGCCTCTACAGAGGAATATTATGCTCTGTGGATGCTCTATACAGGCTACAGAGGCTTTCCAGGGGACTACTATCTCCTATAGAGGCTTTCCAGGGGCGTATTAGGCTCTACACATGCTGTCATGGCTTTATAGGGGCCTATTAGGCTCTAGCAAGGCACTACAGAAGCTACAGTGTCTTAACAGAGGAATATTAGGCTAGATAGAGGTTTCACAGGGGGGAATAGGCTCTATAGAGGCTCTATACAGGCTGTCAAGGCTTTATAGGGGCCTATTAGGCTCTATACAGGCTGCGGAAGATTTACAGGGGCCCATTAGGCTCTATATAGGCTGCAGAGGATTTATAGGGGACTCTTAGGCTCTACAGAGGCTCTGTACGGGCTAGCAAGGCTTTATAGGGGCCTATTAAGCTCTATCAAGGCACTACAGAAGCTATAGTGTCTTTATAGGGGCTTATTAGGCTCTGTACAGGGTCTAGAGGGTCTTACCAGGTTCTACAGAGGATCTATACAGCCAATCAAAGCTATGTTGGGGTCTATTAGGCACTATAGAGGCTACACAGAGGTTTATTTTGCTCTATTCATGCTCTATACAGGCTCTATAGATGGTCTACACATGCTATTTAGGATCTATAGAGGCTCTAGAGGGGCTTAGGCTCTACAGAGGCTTAAGAACTATAGCGGCTTTATAGAGGTTGTTTAGGTACCATAGGGCCTTATTAGGTTCTAGAGAGGCTGTAGAGGGGCTTATGAGGTTCTGTGCATGCTCTATATGTGCTTATTAGATTCTACAGATGATCTATAGAGGCTGTTTAGGTGCTATAGGGGCCTATTAGGCTCTATAGAGGCTTTACAGGGGCCTACTAGGCTCTATAGAGGCTTTATACAGGCTATAGAAGCCTTATAGGGGCCCATTAGGCTCTATACAGTGTAGAGAAACTCTATAGGGGCCTATTAGGCTTTATACATGCTGTCGAGGCTTTATAGGGGCCTATTAGGCTCTATGCATGCTGTCAAGTCTTTATAGGGGCCTATTAGGTTCTACAGTGGCTCTATACAGGCTATAGAGATTTTAGAGGGGCCTATTAGGCTCTATGGAGTATTTACAGGGGCCTATTTGGCCATATGGATGCTCTATATTGGCTATTGAGGCTTTACAGGGGCCTGTTAGGCTCTATGGGGGCTCTATACAGGCCACAGACACTTTGTAGTGGCCTATTAAGCTCTATAGAGCCTTTACAGGGGCCTCTTAAGCTCTATAGAGAATTTATAGGGGCCTATTTAGAGGCTCTACACAGGCTACAGAGACTTAAGAAGGGCCTATTAGGCTCTAGACAGGATCCATAGACACTACAGCCTTCACATGAGTCTACGAGGCTCTAGAGAGACTATAGAGGCTTTATAGGGGCCTATTAGGCTCTATAGTGGGTCTATACTGACTACAAAGGCTTTATAGGGGCCTTGTAGGCTCTATAGAGGCTTTATAAGGGCTTATTAGTCTATAGTGGCTCTATACAGGCTATAGAGATTTTAGAGGGGCCTACTAGGCTCTATGGTGTATTTACAGGAGCCTATTTGGCCGTATCGATGCTCTATACTGGCAATAGAGGCTTTATAGGGGCCTATTAGGCTCTATACAGGGGTCTATTAAGCTCTATTGAGGCTCTATACTGGCTATAGTACCTTTATAGGGGCCTATTAAGCTCTTTAGAGGCTCTATATTGGCTATAGATGCTTTATGGGGGCCTATTAGGCTATACAGAATCTTTACAGGGGCCTCTTACGCTCTGTAGAGGCTCTACACTGGCTACGGAGGCATTATAGGGGCTTATTAGGCTCTATAGAGGATCCACAGATGCTACAGAGCCTCCATATGCGTCTATAAAGCTGTACAGAGGCTCTAGAGAGACTACAAAGGATTCATAGGGGCCTATTAGACTCTATACTGACTACAGAGGCTTTATAGGGGCCTATTATGCTCTATGGTGTATTTACAGGGGCCTATTTGGCCATATAGATGCTCTATATTGGCTATTGAGACTTTACAGGGGCCCATTAGGCTCTATTCAGGCTATAGATGTTTTATAAGGGCCTATTAGGCTCTATAGAATCTTTACAGGGGCCCTCTTACGCTCTATAGAGGGCCTATACTGGCTATGATGGCTTTATAGGAGCCTATTAAGCTCTATAGATGATTTATAGGGGCCTATTTAAAGGCTCTATACAGGCTTTAGAGGGGACTACTAGGCTCTATAGAGTCTTTACAAGGGCCTCTTAAGCTCTGTAGAGGCTCTATACTGGCTATGGAGGCTTTATAGGGGCCTATTAGCCTCTATAGAGTCTCTGCACTAGCTATAGAGGATTTATAGGGGCCTATTAGCCTCTATAGAGGCTCTCTACAAGCTATAAGGGATTTATAGGGGCCTATTAGAGGCTTTATTAGGCCGAATAGGGTCTATAGAGGCTCTATACTGGCTACTCAACTCTGCTGCCATTTCCCATCTGAAATAACTACTGGGTTTCTAACGAATAAGTCATGAGGAAAGACCACATCTCCCCCGAAGTCGGAATTACTGAACAACCTAACACTTACGGTTCATTTCTATTATTGCGGAAATTATTTATTGAAATAGCAGGAAAGGTAGAAAAATAATAGAAGAGGGTTAAAACGAAACAATAAAAACCCCAAACCTGCCACGCTGCATTCTTGTTTCCGTAATTGGCTTTGATGGCACCGATTTCTGTCCTCAGGGGCTCCATTGGCTGCTCCTGGTTATTTTCCAGGGAATCCCGAGAAGCCGCTCTAAGCCTTGATGGTGGCGATGCTGCTGCCTCTCTCTCTGTGTGTCCTTCCGGACCGAAGAGCTCTAAACCAAGCATGAGGAGGAAGACACAAACTCGTTATGAGCAACGGCACCGTTCAGCCGGAGCCTCCAACTCAGCGTAACCTCGCCCCCACTGCCAAAAATCCTATCACGGTACCACAGCCGCGTAAGGTTGGAAAAGACCTTTGAGATCATCGAGTCCAACTTATCGTGAGAGTTGAATTAAGACCAAGTCTCAATCCAACACCTACACCTACGTGTCAACTACCCCGACGCAGCTGGTGTACGCAGTACAACGTACTTTCTCTTCACGGTGTATCACACCCGTAACTTCACGATCAGAAAGATTTACGTTCATTCACCAAGGTGTGTGTGGAAAAGCACAACCCACCCCCCCCCCCCAATCACCCCCTCCCTTCAGGACAACCCCCACCGCACACCCCGACCCCTCAGCTCCACCACCGTCATTCCCCCCCCTCCCTGTGGTCATTCCCCCCCCCTCCCTGTGGTGCCTCGGTGCCCCCTTTTATCACCGTGGTGTCTCTCGGAGTGTCTGCCCCACCCCCCCGGCACCGCCAGACCCCAACGCACGGTGCCCCCGCAGCCCCCGGAGGCCCCCGAGGCCGCCGCAGCCTCAGCCGAGAAGACTTCGGTCCCTCGGCACAGCCCTGCGACGCCCAAGGGGAAGAGCGTCCAGAGAGAAGCGGCAGCTACACCACTGCCAAGGTGTCGAGGGAGGGCCCAGAGGCGGCAAACAGAAGAATCCCAGGCCAAACCGACCGCAGCCGAGCTCGGCACACGGCTGCAACCACGGGCTTTCCTACCGCCCTTCGTCACCACAGGGCTTCTGCCAACACCAGCCCCGTGAAACGCCTCACCTGCGCTCTCCCCTCGCCCTCCCCACTCGGCCCACTCGGCCCACCGAGCCGGAGCACCGGGCACCACCTTTCACGGCCACTCGCGCCCGCTGCCACGCCGCTGCCCTTCCCAGCCTTCTCCCGTGTAAAGCCCATGTCGTCCCCTAGCGCCAGCGCCTCCCCGCCAGCCCCCTTCCCTCCTCCGCTCACCCACGGACGCCGAGAGTCAATCACGGAAAAAGAAAGGGAGCGCCCCGAGGCCACGGCTTCGTTCTCCGAGTTCCTCGAAGGACTCCGTGACGGAGACCGCGTTCCCAAAGCCTCCATTTCAGTCAGCGGAACGCAGGGCATCGCTTTTCAACCCCCCTACGCGTCCTCGGAGTCCCACGCAGAACAGGATTCTCTGTGAAGCCGGTCACGTGCGGGGAGCGGGCCCGGACCGCTGCTCGGGGCCCCGGCTGCCACAGCTCCCCGCTCCGGAGCGGCGGTCGCCTGCCCCCGCGCCCCGGGCTCCGCTCGCGGCTCCTCTCCCTTCCCTTCCCGCGGGCCGGAGCGGCTGCGATGGAGCGCCGGGGCCGCTCGGGAGCCCCGCCGGCGGCGGCGGCGGCGGCGGCGAGAGAGACACGAGCGCCGCGGGACGGGGAGGGGGAGAGCGACCGCGCCGCTCCGGCCTCGCCGCCCAGGCTTTCCGGCGCCGCTCCGGCCCCTGCGCCTGCTCTCTCTGGTTTTTCCGGCCTCCGCTGGCACGCGCGCGCGGTCGTGCCGCCGCAGCCAATGAGAGGCAGGAGGGGGCGGGGACACGCCAAGAAGACGGCGCGACAGCCAATGGCAGCGGGAGGCACGGGAAGCGGCCAATAAGACGGCGCGCGCCCAAGCCGCCGGGCACATGCAAATGAGGCGGGCCGGCAGCCAATGGCGGCTGGCGGGGAGGAGCCATGCAAAGAGGGCGCCGCGCGCCAAGGGCGCCGGCAATATGCAAACGAGGCGCCGCCGCAGCCAATGGCATCGGGGCTCCCCGGGAACTGACAGGACGGCGGCGCGCGAGGGACACGCCCGGCCCAGCGGAGCCGCGGCCGCTCGGCTCCTCTCGGAGTCGCTCGGCTCCACTCGGAAACTCTCGGCCGCGCTCGGCTCATCTCGGCCCGGAATCGAGCGGGATCGAGCCGAACCGAATCGAGGGAAGCCCAACCGAGGCGAGAGGAGCCGAACGGAGCGCGCGGGGCTAAAGACGCAAAACAGTGTCAGCCCAAGAAGCGTCAGCCTGCTCCAAGCAGCGCGTGAGCCCTCGGCGACAGCGGCAGCGGCGCGATGACGGCTACGCACGGGGGCAGCAGCGGCGCCGCCTCACCGAGCAGCGGCCCGGAGCGCCGCCCCCGCCCCGCAGCGCCGGCACTGGGTGCGGCGGCGCAGAGCGCAGCAGCCCCCGAGCTGCAGTACCGCGGTTCGGCCACAAGGCGGCAGCACAGAGCTGCGGAGGGGAGGCATCCCCCCCCCCCAAGCGCCACACACGGCTGCAGTACCGCGGTGCGGCCACAAGGCGGCAGCACTGAGCTGCGGGCGGGGGCGGCATCACCCCCCCAAGCCCCACACACGGCTGCAGTACCGCGGTGCGGCCACAAGGCGGCAGCACTGAGCTGCGGGCGGGGGCGGCATCACCCCCCCAAGCGCCACACACGGCTGCAGTACCGCGGTGCGGCCACAAGGCGGCAGCACTGAGCCCCCGCCCCGCTCGCCCCCAGCCGTTCCCGGCTCCGCTCGGCCTCCGACACTGAAAAAATTCAACAACAAAATCCTAAAGCAGAACAACGCCCCTCACCAACCGAAAAAACAACCCGACCCGCACAACAGCTGACCGGGGACAGAACAAGAGGACACGGTCTCAAGCTTCGCCAGGGGAGGTTTAGGCTTGACATTAGGAAGAAGTTCTTCACTGAGAGGGTGGTTGGCCATTGGAATGGCTCTATAGAGGCTCTACAGGGGCTATTTACATACTAGAAGGGTTTATTAGGCTCTAGAGATGGTCTATACATACTATTTAGGTTCTATAGAGGCTCTTTACAGGCTGTTTAGGGGCTACAGAGGATCTAGAGTGGCTTATTAGGAACTAGAGAGGCTCTACAGAGGCTTAGGAAGCCCTATTGAGGTTCTATACAGGCTAGAGAAGCTTTATAGGGGCCCATTAGGCTCCGTAGAGGCTCTATACAGGTTATAGAAGTTGTATAGCGGCCTATTAGGCTCTATAGAGCCTCTACAGAGGAATATTATGCTCTGTGGATGCTCTATACAGGCTACAGAGGCTTTCCAGGGGACTACTATCTCCTATAGAGGCTTTCCAGGGGCGTATTAGGCTCTACACATGCTGTCATGGCTTTATAGGGGCCTATTAGGCTCTAGCAAGGCACTACAGAAGCTACAGTGTCTTAACAGAGGAATATTAGGCTAGATAGAGGTTTCACAGGGGGGAATAGGCTCTATAGAGGCTCTATACAGGCTGTCAAGGCTTTATAGGGGCCTATTAGGCTCTATACAGGCTGCGGAAGATTTACAGGGGCCCATTAGGCTCTATATAGGCTGCAGAGGATTTATAGGGGACTCTTAGGCTCTACAGAGGCTCTGTACGGGCTAGCAAGGCTTTATAGGGGCCTATTAAGCTCTATCAAGGCACTACAGAAGCTATAGTGTCTTTATAGGGGCTTATTAGGCTCTGTACAGGGTCTAGAGGGTCTTACCAGGTTCTACAGAGGATCTATACAGCCAATCAAAGCTATGTTGGGGTCTATTAGGCACTATAGAGGCTACACAGAGGTTTATTTTGCTCTATTCATGCTCTATACAGGCTCTATAGATGGTCTACACATGCTATTTAGGATCTATAGAGGCTCTAGAGGGGCTTAGGCTCTACAGAGGCTTAAGAACTATAGCGGCTTTATAGAGGTTGTTTAGGTACCATAGGGCCTTATTAGGTTCTAGAGAGGCTGTAGAGGGGCTTATGAGGTTCTGTGCATGCTCTATATGTGCTTATTAGATTCTACAGATGATCTATAGAGGCTGTTTAGGTGCTATAGGGGCCTATTAGGCTCTATAGAGGCTTTACAGGGGCCTACTAGGCTCTATAGAGGCTTTATACAGGCTATAGAAGCCTTATAGGGGCCCATTAGGCTCTATACAGTGTAGAGAAACTCTATAGGGGCCTATTAGGCTTTATACATGCTGTCGAGGCTTTATAGGGGCCTATTAGGCTCTATGCATGCTGTCAAGTCTTTATAGGGGCCTATTAGGTTCTACAGTGGCTCTATACAGGCTATAGAGATTTTAGAGGGGCCTATTAGGCTCTATGGAGTATTTACAGGGGCCTATTTGGCCATATGGATGCTCTATATTGGCTATTGAGGCTTTACAGGGGCCTGTTAGGCTCTATGGGGGCTCTATACAGGCCACAGACACTTTGTAGTGGCCTATTAAGCTCTATAGAGCCTTTACAGGGGCCTCTTAAGCTCTATAGAGAATTTATAGGGGCCTATTTAGAGGCTCTACACAGGCTACAGAGACTTAAGAAGGGCCTATTAGGCTCTAGACAGGATCCATAGACACTACAGCCTTCACATGAGTCTACGAGGCTCTAGAGAGACTATAGAGGCTTTATAGGGGCCTATTAGGCTCTATAGTGGGTCTATACTGACTACAAAGGCTTTATAGGGGCCTTGTAGGCTCTATAGAGGCTTTATAAGGGCTTATTAGTCTATAGTGGCTCTATACAGGCTATAGAGATTTTAGAGGGGCCTACTAGGCTCTATGGTGTATTTACAGGAGCCTATTTGGCCGTATCGATGCTCTATACTGGCAATAGAGGCTTTATAGGGGCCTATTAGGCTCTATACAGGGGTCTATTAAGCTCTATTGAGGCTCTATACTGGCTATAGTACCTTTATAGGGGCCTATTAAGCTCTTTAGAGGCTCTATATTGGCTATAGATGCTTTATGGGGGCCTATTAGGCTATACAGAATCTTTACAGGGGCCTCTTACGCTCTGTAGAGGCTCTACACTGGCTACGGAGGCATTATAGGGGCTTATTAGGCTCTATAGAGGATCCACAGATGCTACAGAGCCTCCATATGCGTCTATAAAGCTGTACAGAGGCTCTAGAGAGACTACAAAGGATTCATAGGGGCCTATTAGACTCTATACTGACTACAGAGGCTTTATAGGGGCCTATTATGCTCTATGGTGTATTTACAGGGGCCTATTTGGCCATATAGATGCTCTATATTGGCTATTGAGACTTTACAGGGGCCCATTAGGCTCTATTCAGGCTATAGATGTTTTATAAGGGCCTATTAGGCTCTATAGAATCTTTACAGGGGCCCTCTTACGCTCTATAGAGGGCCTATACTGGCTATGATGGCTTTATAGGAGCCTATTAAGCTCTATAGATGATTTATAGGGGCCTATTTAAAGGCTCTATACAGGCTTTAGAGGGGACTACTAGGCTCTATAGAGTCTTTACAAGGGCCTCTTAAGCTCTGTAGAGGCTCTATACTGGCTATGGAGGCTTTATAGGGGCCTATTAGCCTCTATAGAGTCTCTGCACTAGCTATAGAGGATTTATAGGGGCCTATTAGCCTCTATAGAGGCTCTCTACAAGCTATAAGGGATTTATAGGGGCCTATTAGAGGCTTTATTAGGCCGAATAGGGTCTATAGAGGCTCTATACTGGCTACTCAACTCTGCTGCCATTTCCCATCTGAAATAACTACTGGGTTTCTAACGAATAAGTCATGAGGAAAGACCACATCTCCCCCGAAGTCGGAATTACTGAACAACCTAACACTTACGGTTCATTTCTATTATTGCGGAAATTATTTATTGAAATAGCAGGAAAGGTAGAAAAATAATAGAAGAGGGTTAAAACGAAACAATAAAAACCCCAAACCTGCCACGCTGCATTCTTGTTTCCGTAATTGGCTTTGATGGCACCGATTTCTGTCCTCAGGGGCTCCATTGGCTGCTCCTGGTTATTTTCCAGGGAATCCCGAGAAGCCGCTCTAAGCCTTGATGGTGGCGATGCTGCTGCCTCTCTCTCTGTGTGTCCTTCTGGACCAAAGAGCTCTAAACCAAGCATGAGGAGGAAGACACAAACTCGTTATGAGCAACGGCACCGTTCAGCCGGAGCCTCCAACTCAGCGTAACCTCGCCCCCACTGCCAAAAATCCTATCACGGTACCACAGCCGCGTAAGGTTGGAAAAGACCTTTGAGATCATCGAGTCCAACTTATCGTGAGAGTTGAATTAAGACCAAGTCTCAATCCAACACCTACACCTACACCTACGTGTCAACTACCCCGACGCAGCTGGTGTACGCAGTACAACGTACTTTCTCTTCACGGTGTATCACACCCGTAACTTCACGATCAGAAAGATTTACGTTCATTCACCAAGGTGTGTGTGGAAAAGCACAACCCACCCCCCCCCCCCCAATCACCCCCTCCCTTCAGGACAACCCCCACCGCACACCCCGACCCCTCAGCTCCACCACCGTCATTCCCCCCCCTCCCTGTGGTCATTCCCCCCCCCCTCCCTGTGGTGCCTCGGTGCCCCCTTTTATCACCGTGGTGTCTCTCGGAGTGTCTGCCCCACCCCCCCCGGCACCGCCAGACCCCAACGCACGGTGCCCCCGCAGCCCCCGGAGGCCCCCGAGGCCGCCGCAGCCTCAGCCGAGAAGACTTCGGTCCCTCGGCACAGCCCTGCGACGCCCAAGGGGAAGAGCGTCCAGAGAGAAGCGGCAGCTACACCACTGCCAAGGTGTCGAGGGAGGGCCCAGAGGCGGCAAACAGAAGAATCCCAGGCCAAACCGACCGCAGCCGAGCTCGGCACACGGCTGCAACCACGGGCTTTCCTACCGCCCTTCGTCACCACAGGGCTTCTGCCAACACCAGCCCCGTGAAACGCCTCACCTGCGCTCTCCCCTCGCCCCTCCCCACTCGGCCCACTCGGCCCACCGAGCCGGAGCACCGGGCACCACCTTTCACGGCCACTCGCGCCCGCTGCCACGCCGCTGCCCTTCCCAGCCTTCTCCCGTGTAAAGCCCATGTCGTCCCCTAGCGCCAGCGCCTCCCCGCCAGCCCCCTTCCCTCCTCCGCTCACCCACGGACGCCGAGAGTCAATCACGGAAAAAGAAAGGGAGCGCCCCGAGGCCACGGCTTCGTTCTCCGAGTTCCTCGCAGGACTCCGTGACGGAGACCGCGTTCCCAAAGCCTCCATTTCAGTCAGCGGAACGCAGGGCATCGCTTTTCAACCCCCCTACGCGTCCTCGGAGTCCCACGCAGAACAGGATTCTCTGTGAAGCCGGTCACGTGCGGGGAGCGGGCCCGGACCGCTGCTCGGGGCCCCGGCTGGCACAGCTCCCCGCTCCGGAGCGGCGGTCGCCTGCCCCCGCGCCCCGGGCTCCGCTCGCGGCTCCTCTCCCTTCCCTTCCCGCGGGCCGGAGCGGCTGCGATGGAGCGCCGGGGCCGCTCGGGAGCCCCGCCGGCGGCGGCGGCGGCGGCGGCGGCGAGAGAGACACGAGCGCCGCGGGACGGGGAGGGGGGAGAGCGACCCGCGCCGCTCCGGCCTCGCCGCCCAGGCTTTCCGGCGCCGCTCCGGCCCCTGCGCCTGCTCTCTCTGGTTTTTCCGGCCTCCGCTGGCACGCGCGCGCGGTCGTGCCGCCGCAGCCAATGAGAGGCAGGAGGGGGCGGGGACACGCCAAGAAGACGGCGCGACAGCCAATGGCAGCGGGAGGCACGGGAAGCGGCCAATAAGACGGCGCGCGCCCAAGCCGCCGGGCACATGCAAATGAGGCGGGCCGGCAGCCAATGGCGGCTGGCGGGGAGGAGCCATGCAAAGAGGGCGCCGCGCGCCAAGGGCGCCGGCAATATGCAAACGAGGCGCCGCCGCAGCCAATGGCATCGGGGCTCCCCGGGAACTGACAGGACGGCGGCGCGCGAGGGACACGCCCGGCCCAGCGGAGCCGCGGCCGCTCGGCTCCTCTCGGAGTCGCTCGGCTCCACTCGGAAACTCTCGGCCGCGCTCGGCTCATCTCGGCCCGGAATCGAGCGGGATCGAGCCGAACCGAATCGAGGGAAGCCCAACCGAGGCGAGAGGAGCCGAACGGAGCGCGCGGGGCTAAAGACGCAAAACAGTGTCAGCCCAAGAAGCGTCAGCCTGCTCCAAGCAGCGCGTGAGCCCTCGGCGACAGCGGCGCGATGACGGCTACGCACGGGGGCAGCAGCGGCGCCGCCTCACCGAGCAGCGGCCCGGAGCGCCGCCTCCGCCCCGCAGCGCCGGCACTGGGTGCGGCGGCGCAGAGCGCAGCATCCCCGAGCTGCAGTACCGCGGTGCGGCCACAAGGCGGCAGCACTGAGCTGCGGAGGGGAGACATCCCCCCCCCCCCAAGCGCCACACACGGCTGCAGTACCGCGGTGCGGCCATAAGGCGGCAGCACTGAGCTGCGGGCGGGGGCGGCATCACCCCCCCAAGCCCCACACACGGCTGCAGTACCGCGGTGCGGCCACAAGGCGGCAGCACTGAGCTGCGGTCGGGGGCGGCATCACCCCCCCAAGCGCCACTCACGGCTGCAGTACCGCGGTGCGGCCACAAGGCGGCAGCACTGAGACCCGGGCACCGCTTGCCCCGCCGCCCCCCGTTGCCCACGCCGCCCGAGCAAAGGCGCTGAACCGGCCGCGGCTGCAGCAAACTCAGCCTTGCTCACAGAACCCTCACCCCGCTGCTGCGCTTCGCAGACACGGCACTGCAAACCGTGCCTTCGACACACCCCCCCGCACCGGGCACCCGGGCACTGTGCTCCCATGACTGGGGAGGGGACTGGGGACTTGGGAGGGGACAGGGGACTTCGGAGGGGCAGGGACTTGGGAGGGGGACTGGGGACTTGGGATGGGATTGGGGACATGGAAGGGGATTCGGGACATGGGAGTGGCAGGAACTTGGGAGGGGCAGGGACTGGGGAGGGGACTGGGGACATGGGAGGGGCAGGGACTGGGGAGGGGACTGGGGACTTGGGAGGGGCAGGGACTTGGGAGGGGACTGGGGACATGGGAGGGACAGGGACATGGGAGGGGCAGGGAGATCGGAGGGGCAAGGACTTGGGAGGGGACTGGGGACAAGGGAGGGGAAGGGACTGGGTAGGGGACTGGAGACTTGGGAGGGGCAGGGACAAGGGAGGGGACTGGGGACAAGGGAGGGGCCTGGGAGGGGAAGGGACTTGGGAGGGGACTGGGGACTTGGGAGGGGCAGGGACATGGGAGGGGCAGGGACTTGGGAGGGGCAAGGACTTGGGAGGGGACTGGGGACATGGGAGGGGCAGGGACTGGGGAGGGGACTGGGGACATGGGAGGGTCAGGGACTGGGGAGGGGACTGGGGACTTGGGAGGGGACTGGGGAAATGGGAGGGGGCAGGAACTGGGGAGGGGACTGGGGACATGGGAGGGGCAGGGACTTGGTAGGGGACTGGGGAGGGGACTGGGGACAAGGGAGGGGACTGGGGACATGGGAGGGGCAGGGACTGGGGAGGGGACTGGGGACTTGGGAGGGGCAGGGACTGGGGACTTGGGAGCGGCAGGGACTTGGGAGGGGACTGGGGACTTGGGAGGGGACTGGGTACATGGGAGCGGCAGGGACATGGGAGGGGTAGGGACATGGGAGGGGCAAGGACTTGGGAGGGGCAAGGACTTGGGAGGGGACTGGGGACTTGGGAGGGGACTGGGGACATGGGAGAGGACTGGGGACATGGGAGGGGCAGGGACTGGGGAGGGGACCGTGGACAAGGGAGGGTCCTGGGAGGGGAAGGGACTTGAGAGGGGACTGGGGACGTGGGAGGGGACTGGGGACTTGGGAGGGGCAGGGACTGGGGAGGGGACTGGGGACATGGGAGGGGCAGGGAGTTGGGAGGGGCAGGGACTTGGGAGGGGACTGGGGACATGGGAGGGGCAGGGACTTGGGAGGGGACTGGGGAAATGGGAGGGGACTGGGGACTTGGGAGGGGACTGGGGACATGGGAGGGGCAGGGACTTGGGAGGGGACTGGAGACTTGGGAGGGGCAGGGACAAGGGAGGGGACTGGGGACAAGGGAGGGGAAGGGACTTGGGAGGGGACTGGGGACTTGGGAGGGGCAGGGACATGGGAGGGGCAGGGACTTGGGAGGGGCAAGGACTTGGGAGGGGACTGGGGACATGGGAGGGGCAGGGACTGGGGAGGGGACTGGGGACATGGGAGGGTCAGGGACTGGGGAGGGGACTGGGGACTTGGGAGGGGACTGGGGAAATGGGAGGGGCAGGAACTGGGGAGGGGACTGGGGACCTGGGAGGGGGCTGGGGACATGGGAGGGGCAGGGACTGGGGAGGGGACTGGGGACTTGGGAGGGGACTGGGGACATGGGAGGGGCAGGGACTGGGTAGGGGACTGGGGAGGGGACTGGGGACAAGGGAGGGGACTGGGGACATGGGAGGGGCAGGGACTGGGGAGGGGACTGGGGACTTGGGAGGGGCAGGGACTGGGGAGGGGCAGGGACTTGGGAGGGGCAGGGACTTGGGAGGGGACTGGGGACTTGGGAGGGGACTGGGTACATGGGAGGGGCAGGGACATGGGAGGGGTAGGGACATGGGAGGGGCAAGGACTTGGGAGGGGCAAGGACTTGGGAGGGGACTGGGGACTTGGGAGGGGACTGGGGACATGGGAGAGGACTGGGGACATGGGAGGGGCAGGGACTGGGGAGGGGACCGTGCACAAGGGAGGGTCCTGGAGGGGAAGGGACTTGAGAGGGGACTGGGGACGTGGGAGGGGACTGGGGACTTGGGAGGGGCAGGGACTGGGGAGGGGACTGGGGACTTAGGAGGGGACAGGGGACTTCGGAGGGGCAGGGACTTGGGAGGGGCAGGGACTGGGGAGGGGACTGGGGACTTCGGTGGGGAAGGGACTTGGGAGGGGACTGGGGAGGGGACTGGGGACATGGGAGGGGCAGGGACTTGGGAGGGGACTGGGGAAATGGGAGGGGACTGGGGACTTGGGAGGGGACTGGGGACATGGGAGGGGCAGGGACTTGGGAGGGGCAGGGACTTGGGAGGGGACTGGGGAAATGGGAGGGGACTGGGGACTGGGGAGGGGGACTGGGGACATGGGAGGGGCAGGGACTTGAGAGGGGCAGGGACTTGGGAGGGGAGTGGGGACATGGGAGGGGCAGGGACTGGAGAAGGGACTGGGGACTTCGGAGGGTACTGGGGACATGGGAGGGGATTGGGGACTTGGGAGTGGCAGGGACTGCGGAGGGGACTGGGGACTTGGGAGGGGCAAGGACTGGGGAGGGGACTGGGGAAATGGGAGGGGACTGGGGACATGGGAGGGGACTGGGGACATGGGAGGGGCAGGGTCTTGGGAGTGGCAGGGACTGGGGAGGGGACTGGGGACATGGGAGGGGCAGGGACTGGGGAGGGGACTGGGGGAAATGGGAGGGGACTGGGGACTTGGGAGGGGACTGGGGACATGGGAGGGGCAGGGACTGGGGAGGGGACTGCGGACATGGGAGGGACAGGGACATGGGAGGGGCAGGGAGATCGGAGGGGCAAGGACTTGGGAGGGGACTGGGGACAAGGGAGGGGAAGGGACTGGGTAGGGGACTGGAGACTTGGGAGGGGCAGGGACAAGGGAGGGGACTGGGGACAAGGGAGGGGCCTGGGAGGGGAAGGGACTTGGGAGGGGACTGGGGACTTGGGAGGGGCAGGGACATGGGAGGGGCAGGGACTTGGGAGGGGCAAGGACTTGGGAGGGGACTGGGGACATGGGAGGGGCAGGGACTGGGGAGGGGGACTGGGGACATGGGAGGGGCAGGGACTTGGTAGGGGACTGGGGAGGGGACTGGGGACAAGGGAGGGGACTGGGGACATGGGAGGGGCAGGGACTGGGGAGGGGACTGGGGACTTGGGAGGGGCAGGGACTGGGGACTTGGGAGCGGCAGGGACTTGGGAGGGGTAGGGACATGGGAGGGGCAAGGACTTGGGAGGGGCAAGGACTTGGGAGGGGACTGGGGACTTGGGAGGGGACTGGGGACATGGGAGAGGACTGGGGACATGGGAGGGGCAGGGACTGGGGAGGGGGACCGTGGACAAGGGAGGGTCCTGGGAGGGGAAGGGACTTGAGAGGGGACTGGGGACGTGGGAGGGGACTGGGGACTTGGGAGGGGCAGGGACTGGGGAGGGGACTGGGGACATGGGAGGGGCAGGGAGTTGGGAGGGGCAGGGACTTGGGAGGGGACTGGGGACATGGGAGGGGCAGGGACTTGGGAGGGGACTGGGGAAATGGGAGGGGACTGGGGACTTGGGAGGGGACTGGGGACATGGGAGGGGCAGGGACTTGGGAGGGGACTGGAGACTTGGGAGGGGCAGGGACAAGGGAGGGGACTGGGGACAAGGGAGGGGAAGGGACTTGGGAGGGGACTGGGGACTTGGGAGGGGCAGGGACATGGGAGGGGCAGGGACTTGGGAGGGGCAAGGACTTGGGAGGGGACTGGGGACATGGGAGGGGCAGGGACTGGGGAGGGGACTGGGGACATGGGAGGGTCAGGAACTGGGGAGGGGACTGGGGACCTGGGAGGGGGCTGGGGACATGGGAGGGGCAGGGACTGGGGAGGGGACTGGGGACTTGGGAGGGGACTGGGGACATGGGAGGGGCAGGGACTGGGTAGGGGACTGGGGAGGGGACTGGGGACAAGGGAGGGGACTGGGGACATGGGAGGGGCAGGGACTGGGGAGGGGACTGGGGACTTGGGAGGGGCAGGGACTGGGGAGGGGCAGGGACTTGGGAGGGGCAGGGACTGGGGACTTGGGAGCGGCAGGGACTTGGGAGGGGACTGGGGACTTGGGAGGGGACTGGGTACATGGGAGGGGCAGGGACATGGGAGGGGTAGGGACATGGGAGGGGCAAGGACTTGGGAGGGGACTGGGGACTTGGGAGGGGACTGGGGACATGGGAGAGGACTGGGGACATGGGAGGGGCAGGGACTGGGGAGGGGACCGTGCACAAGGGAGGGTCCTGGGAGGGGAAGGGACTTGAGAGGGGACTGGGGACGTGGGAGGGGACTGGGGACTTGGGAGGGGCAGGGACTGGGGAGGGGACTGGGGACTTAGGAGGGGACAGGGGACTTCGGAGGGGCAGGGACTTGGGAGGGGCAGGGACTGGGGAGGGGACTGGGGACTTCGGTGGGGAAGGGACTTGGGAGGGGACTGGGGAGGGGACTGGGGACATGGGAGGGGCAGGGACTTGGAGG
>JAUMJM010000216.1:0-37165 GCA_033558235.1 Neomorphus geoffroyi | reverse complement strand
GCCTCCCCTCCCATTTCCCCAGTCCCCTTCCCAGTCCCTGCCCCTCCCAAGTCCCCAGTCCCTTCCGAAGTCCCCAGGCCCCTCCCAAGTCCTTGCCCCTCCCATGTCCCCAGTCCCCTCCCACGTCCCCCAGTCCCCTCCCAAGTCCCTGCCCCTCCCATGTTCCCAATCCCCTCCCAACTGCCTACCCCTCCAAAGTACCTGCCCCTCCCAAGTCCACTCCCATGTCCCCAGTCCCCTCCCAACTGCCTGCCCCTCCCAAGTCCCTGGCCCTCCCAGGTCCCTAGTCCTCTCCCATGTCCCCAGTCCCCTCCCCAGTCCCTGCCCTTCCATGTCCCCAGTCCCCTGCCCAGTCCCTGCCCTTCCCATGTCCCCAGTCCCCTCCCCAGTCCCTGCCCCTCCCAAATCCCTGCCCCTCCCATGCCAGCAGTCCCCTCCCATGTTCCCAGTCCCCTCCCCAGTCCCTGCCCCTCCCATGTCCCCATTCGCCTCCCAAGTCCCTGCCCCTCCCATGTCCCCAGTCCCCTCCCAACTGCCTGCCCCTCCCAAGTCCCTGGCCCTCCCAAGTCCCTAGACCCTTCCCATGTCCCCAGTCCTTTCCCAAGTCCCTGCCCCTCCCATGTCCCCAGTCCCCTCCCCAGTACCTGCCCCTCCGAAATCGCTGCCCCTCCCATGTCCACAGTCCTCTCCCAACTGCCAGCCCCTCCCAAGTCCCTGCCCCTCCCAAGTCCCTGCCCCTCCCAGGTTCCAAGTCCCCTCCCAAGTCCCTGCCCCTCCCAAGTCCCTGCCCCTCCCAGGTCCCAAGTCCCCTCCCAAGTCCCTGCCCCTCTCATGTTCCCAGTCCCCACCCCAGTCCCTGCCCCTCCCATGTCCCCAGTCCCCTCCCAAGTCCCCAGTCCCCTCCGAAGTCCCTGCCCCTCCCATGTCCCCAGTCCCCTCCCAACTGCCTGCCCCTCCCAATTCCCTGGCCCTCCCAAGTCCCTAGTCCCTTCCCATGTCCCCAGTCCCCTCCCCAGTCCCTGCCCCTCCCATATCCCCATTCGCCTCCCAACTGCCTGCCCCTCCCAAGTCCCTGCCCCTCCCAAGTTCTCAGTCCCCTCCCCAGTCCCTGCCCCTCCCATGTCCACAGTCCCTTCCCAAGTACCCAGTCTCCTCCCAAGTCCCTGCCCCTCCCATGTTTCCAGTCCCCTCCCCAGTCCCTGCCCCTCCCATGTCCACAGTCCCCTCCCAAGTCACTGCCCCTCCGATGTCCCTATCCCCTCCCAACTGCCTGCCCCTCCCAAGCCCCTGGCCCTCCCACGTTCCTAGTCCCTTCCCATGTCCCCAGTCCCCTCCCAAGTCCATGCCCCTCCCATGTCCCCAGTCCCCTCCCCAGTCCCTGCCCCTCCCAAATCCCTGCCCCTCCCATGCCAGCAGTCCCCTCCCATGTCCCCAGTCCCCTCCCAGGTCCCTGCCCCTCCCAAGTTCCCTGTCCCCTCCCCAATCCCTGCCCCTCCCATGTCCCCAGTCCCCTCCTATCTCCCTGCCCCTCCCATTTCCCCAGTCCCCTCCCCAGTCCCTGCCCCTCCCAAGTCCCCAGTCCCTTCCCAATTCCCCAGGCCCCTCCCAAGTCCCTGACCCTCCCATGTTCCCAGTCCCCTCCCCAGTCCCTGCCCCTCCCATGTCCACAGTCCCCTCCGAAGTCACTGCCCCTCCCATGTCCCCAGTCCCCTCCCAATTGCCTGCCCCTCCCAAGTCCCTGCCCCTCCCAAGTCCCTAGTCCCCTCCCATGTCCCCAGTCCCTTCCCAAGTCCCTGCCCATCCCAAGTCCCTGCCCCTCCCAGGTCCCTAGTCCCCTCCCAGGTCCCTGCGCCTCCCATGTCCCCAGTCCCCTCTCCAGCCCCTGCCCCACCTAAGTCCCTGCCCCTCCCGTGTCCCCAGTCCCCTCCCAGTCCCTTCCCTTCCCAAGTCCCTAGTCCCCTCCGATGTCCCCAGTCCCCTCCCATGTCCGCAGTCCCCTCCCAACTGCCTACCCCTACAAAGTCCCTGGCCCTCCCAAGTCCCTAGTCCCTTCCCATATCCCCAGTCCTCTCCCAAGTCCCTGCCCCTCCCATGTCCCCAGTCCCCTCCCCAGTCCCTCCCCCTCCCAAATCCCTGCCCCTCCCATGTCCCAAGTCCCCTCCCAGGTCCCTGCCCCTCCCAAGTCCCTAGTCCCCTCCCATGTCCCCAGTCCCCTCCCCAGTCCCTGCCCCTCCCATGTCCCCAGTCGCCTCCCATGTCCCCCGTCCCATCCCAAGTCCCTGCCCCTCCCAAGTCCCTGCCCCTCCCAGGTTCAAAGTCCCCTCCCAAGTCCCTGCTCCTCCCATGTCCCCAGTCCCCTCCCCAGTCCCTGCCCCTCCCAAGTCCCTGCCCCTCGCATGTCCCCAGTCCCCTCCCAAGTCCCTGACCCTCCCAAGTCCCTGCCCCTCCCAGGTCCCAAGTCCCCTCCCCAGTCCCTGCCCCTCCCATGTTCCCAGTCCCCACCCCTCCCATGTCCACAGTCCCCTCCCAAGTCCCTGCCCCTCCCATGTCCCCAGTCCCCTCCGAACTGCCTGCCCCTCCCAATTCCCTGGCCCTCCAAGTCCCTAGTCCCTTCCCATGTCCCCAGTCCCCTCCCAAGTCCCTGCCCCTCCCATGTCCCCAGTCCCCTCCCAGGTCCCTGCCCCTCCCATGTCCCCAGTCCCCTCCCAGGTCCCTGCCCCTCCCATGTTCCCTGTCCCCTCCCCAGTCCCTGCCCCTCCCATGTCCCCATTCGCCTCCCAACTGCCTGCCCCTCCCAAGTCCCTGCCCCTCCCAAGTCCCCAGTCCCTTTCCAACTCCCCAGTCCCTGACCCTCCCATGTTCCCAGTCCCCTCCCCAGTCCCTGCCCCTCCCATGTCCCCAGTCCCCTCCCAAGTACCCAGTCTCCTCCCAAGTCCCTGCCCCTCCCATGTTCCCAGTCCCCTCCCCAGTCCCTGCCCCTCCCATGTCCACAGTCCCCTCCCAAGTCACTGCCCCTCCCATGTCCCCAGTCCCCTCCCAACTGCCTTCCCCTACCAATCCCTGGCCCTCCAGGTCCCAAGTCCTCTCCCAAGTCCCTGCCCCTCCCATGTTCCCAGTCCCCTCCCCAGTCCCTGCCCCTCCCAATTCCCTGGCCCTCCCATGCCAGCAGTCCCCTCCCATGTCCCCAGTCCCCTCCCAGGTCCCTGCCCCTCCCATGTTCCCTGTCCCCTCCCTACTCCCTCCCCTCCCCTCCCATGTCCCCAGTCCCCTCCCAACTGCCTGCCCCTCCCAAGTCCCTGGCCCTCCCAAGTCCCTAGTCCCTTCCCATGTCCCCAGTCCCCTCCCAAGTCCCTGCCCCTCCCATGTCCCCAGTCCCCTCCCCAGTCCCTGCTCCTCCCAAATCCCTGCCCCTCCCATGCCAGCAGTCCCCTCCCATGTCACCAGTCCCCTCCCAGGTCCCTGCCCCTCCCATGTTCCCTGTCCCCTCCCCAGTCCCTGCCCCTCCCAAGTCCCTGCCCCTCGCATGTCCCCAGTCCCCTCCCAAGTCCCTGACCCTCCCAAGTCCCTGCCCCTCCCAGGTCCCAAGTCCTCTCCCAAGTCCCTGCCCCTCTCATGTTCCCAGTCCCCACCCCAGTCCGTGCCCCTTCCATGTGCACAGTCCCCTCCCAAGTCCCTGCCCCTCCCATGTCCCCAGTCCCCTCCGAAGTGCCTGCCCCTCCCAAGTCCCTGGCCCTCCCAAGTCCCTAGTCCCTTCCCATGTCCCCAGTCCCCTCCCAAATCCCTGTCCCTCCCATGCAAGCAGTCCCCTCCCATGTCCGCAGTCCCCTCCCCAATCCCTGCCCCTCCCAAGTCCCCAGTCCCTTCCCAAGTCCCCAGTCCCCTCCCAAGTCCCTGACCCTCCCATGTTCCCAGTCCCCTCCCAAGTCCCCAGTCTCCTCCCAAGTCCCTGCCCCTCCCATGTTCCCAGTCCCCTCCCGAGTCCCTGCCCCTCCCATGTCCACATTCCCCTCCCAAGTCCCCTCCCATGTCCCCAGTCCCCTCCCAACTGCCTGCCCCTCCCAAGTCCCTGGCCCTCCCAGGTCCCTAGTCCTCTCCCATGTCCCCAGTCCATTCCCAAGTCCCTGCCCCTCCCCAGTCCCTGCCCCTCCCATGTTCCCAGTCCCCACCCCTCCCATGTCCACAGTCCCCTCCCAAGTCCCTGCCCCTCCCATGTCCCCAGTCCCCTCCCAGGTCCCTGCCCCTCCCATGTTCCCTGTCCCCTCCCCAGTCCCTGCCCCTCCCATGTCCCCATTCGCCTCCCAACTGCCTGCCCCTCCCAAGTCCCTGCCCCTCCCAAGTCCCCAGTCCCTTCCCAAGTCCCCAGTCCCTGACCCTCCCATGTTCCCAGTCCCCTCCCCAGTCCCTGCCCCTCCCATGTCCCCAGTCCCCTCCCAAGTACCCAGTCTCCTCCCAAGTCCCTGCCCCTCCCATGTTCCCAGTCCCCTCCCCAGTCCCTGCCCCTCCCATGTCCACAGTCCCCTCCCAACTGCCTTCCCCTACCAATCCCTGGCCCTCCCAGGTCCCAAGTCCTCTCACAAGTCCCTGCCCCTCCCATGTTCCCAGTCCCCTCCCCAGTCCCTGCCCCTCCCAATTCCCTGGCCCTCCCATGCCAGCAGTCCCCTCCCATGTCCCCAGTCCCCTCCCAGGTCCCTGCCCCTCCCATGTTCCCTGTCCCCTCCCTACTCCCTCCCCTCCCATGTCCCCAGTCCCCTCCCAACTGCCTGACCCTCCCAAGTC
This sequence comes from Neomorphus geoffroyi, assembly GCA_033558235.1. NCBI lineage: Eukaryota > Metazoa > Chordata > Aves > Cuculiformes > Neomorphidae > Neomorphus > Neomorphus geoffroyi. Next base: position 32,389 of record JAUMJM010000216.1, on the reverse strand, counting down.
CCTGGCCCTCCCAAGTCCCTAGACCCTTCCCATGTCCCCAGTCCTTTCCCAAGTCCCTGCCCCTCCCATGTCCCCAGTCCCCTCCCCAGTACCTGCCCCTCCCAAATCCCTGCCCCTCCCATGTCCCCAGTCCTCTCCCAACTGCCTGCCCCTCCCAAGTCCCTGCCCCTCCCAAGTCCCTGCCCCTCCCAGGTTCCAAGTCCCCTCCCAAGTCCCTGCCCCTCCCAGGTCCCAAGTCCTCTCCCAAGTCCCTGCCCCTCTCATGTTCCCAGTCCCCACCCCAGTCCCTGCCCCTCCCATGTCCCCAGTCCCCTCCCAAGTCCCCAGTCCCCTCCGAAGTCCCTGCCCCTCCCATGTCCCCAGTCCCCTCCCAACTGCCTGCCCCTCCCAATTCCCTGGCCCTCCCAAGTCCCTAGTCCCTTCCCATGTCCCCAGTCCCCTCCCAAGTCCCTGCCCCACCCATGTCAACTGCCTGCCCCTCCCCAGTCCCTGCCCCTCCCATGTTCCCTCTCCCCTCCCCAGTCCCTGCCCCTCCCATATCCCCATTCGCCTCCCAACTGCCTGCCCCTCCCAAGTCCCTGCCCCTCCCAAGTTCCCAGTCCCCTCCCCAGTCCCTGCCCCTCCCATGTCCACAGTCCCCTCCCAAGTACCCAGTCTCCTCCCAAGTCCCTGCCCCTCCCATGTTTCCAGTCCCCTCCCCAGTCCCTGCCCCTCCCATGTCCACAGTGCCCTCCCAAGTCACTGCCCCTCCCATGTCCCCAGTCCCCTCCCAACTGCCTATCCCTCTCAAGTACCTGCCCCTCCCAAGTCCTCTCCCATGTCCCCAGTCCCCTCCACACTGCCTGCCCCTACCAATCCCTGGCCCTCCCAGGTCCCTAGTCCCCTCCCATGTCCCCAGTCCCTTCCCAAGTCCCTGCCCCTCCCAGGTCCCAAGTCCTCTCCCAAGTCCCTGTCCCTCCCATGATCCCAGGCCCCTCCCCAGTCCCTGCCCCTCCCATGTCCACAGTCCCCTCCCAAGTCCCTGCCCCTCCCATGTCCCTATCCCCTCCCAACTGCCTGCCCCTCCCAAGCCCCTGGCCCTCCCACGTTCCTAGTCCCCTCCCATGTCCCCAGTCCCCTCCCCAGTCCCTGCCCCTCCCAAATCCCTGCTCCTCCCATGCCAGCAGTCCCCTCCCATGTCCCCAGTCGCCTCCCAGGTCCCTGCCCCTGCCATGTCCCCAGTCCCCTCCCAACTGCCTCCCCTCCCATTTCTGCAGTCCCCTGCCCAGTCCCTGTCCCTCCCACGTCCCCAGTCCCCTCCCAAGTCCCTGCCCCTCCCATGTTCCCAATCCCCTCCCAACTGCCTACCCCTCCCAAGTACCTGCCCCTCCCAAGTCCACTCCCATGTCCCCAGTCCCCTCCCAACTGCCTGCCCCTCCCAAGTCCCTGGACCTCCCAAGTCCCTGCCCCTCCCAGGTCCCAAGTCCTCTCCCAAGTCCCTGCCCCTCCCATGTTCCCAGTTCCCACCCCTCCCATGTCCCCAGTCCCCTCCCAACTGCCTGCCCCTCCCAATTCCCTGGCCCTCCCAAGTCCCTAGTCCTCTCCCATGTCCCCAGTCCCCTCCCCAGTCCCTACCCCTCCCAAATCCCTGCCCCTCCCATGCCAGCAGTCCCCTCCCATGTCCCCGTCCCCTCACCAGTCCCTCCCCCTCCCATGTCCCCAGTCCCCTCCCCAGTCCCTGCCCCTCCCAAATCCCTGCCCCTCCCATGCCAGCAGTCCCCTCCCATGTCCCCACTCCCCTCCCAGGTCCCTGCCCCTCCCATGTTCCCTGTCTCCTCCCCAGTCCCTGCCCCTCCCATATCCCCATTCGCCTCCCAACTGCCTGCCCCTCCCAAGTCCCTGCCCCTCCCATTTGCCCAGTCCCCTCCCCAGTCCCTGCCCCTCCCAAGTCCCCAGTCCCTTCCCAATTCCCCAGTCCCTGACCCTCCCATGTTCCCAGTCCCCTCCCCAGTCCCTGCCCCTCCCATGTCCAAAGTCCCCTCCCAAGTACCCAGTCTCCTCCCAAGTCCCTGCCCCTCCCATGTTCCCAGTCCCCTCCCCAGTCCCTGCCCTTCCCATGTTCCCAGTTCCCACCCCTCCCATGTCCCCAGTCCCCTCCCAACTGCCTACCCCTCCCAAGTACCTGCCCCTCCCAAGTCCTCTCCCATGTCCCCAGTCCCCTCCCAACTGCCTGCCCCTACCAATCCCTGGCCCTCCCAGGTCCCTAGTCCCCTCCCATGTCCCCAGTCCCTTCCCAAGTCCCTGCCCCTCCCAGGTCCCAAGTCCTCTCCCAAGTCCCTGCCCCTCCCATGTTCCCGGTCCCCTCCCCAGTCCCTGCCCCTCCCATGTCCACAGTCCCCTCCCAAGTCCCTGCCCCTCCCATGTCCCTATCCCCTCCCAACTGCCTGACCCTCCCAAGTCCCTGGCCCTCCCACGTTCCTAGTCCCTTCCCATGTCCCCAGTCCCCTCCCAAGTCCTGCCCCTTCGATGTCCCCAGTCCCCTCCCAGGTCTCTGCCCCTCCCATGTTCCCTGCCCCTCCCATGCCAGCAGTCCCCTCCCATGTCCCCAGTCCCCTCCCAGGTCCCTGCCCCTCCCATGTTCCCTGTCTCCTCCCCACTCCCTGCCCCTACCATGTCCCCAGTCCCCTCCCAACTGCCTCCCCTCCCATTTCCACAGTCCCCTTCCCAGTCCCTGTCCCTCCCACGTCCCCAGTCCCCTCCCAAGTCCCTGTCCCTCCCATGTTCCCAATCCCCTCCCAACTGCCTACCCCTCCCAAGTACCTGCCCCTCCCAAGTCCACTCCCATGTCCCCAGTCCCCTCCCAACTGCCTGCCCCTCCCAAGTCCCTGGCCCTCCCAGGTCCCTAGTCCTCTCCCATGTCCCCAGTCCCTTCCCAACTCCCTGCCCCTCCCAAGTCCCTGCCCCTCCCAGGTCCCAAGTCCTCTCCCAAGTCCCTGCCCCTCCCATGTTCCCAGTTCCCACCCCTCCCATGTCCCCAGTCCCCTCCCAAATGCCTGCGCCTCCCAAGTCCCTGCCCCTCCCATTTCCCCAGTCCCCTTCCAAGTCCCTGCCCCTCCCAGGTCCCTAGTCCCCTCATAAGTCCCTGCCCCTCCTAGGTCCCAAGTCCTCTCCCAAGTCCCTGCCCCTCTCATGTTCCCAGTCCCCAACCCAGTCCCTGCCCCTCCCATGTTCCCAGGCCCCTCCCAAGTCCCTGCCCCTCCCATGTCCCCAGTCCCCTCCCAACTGCCTGCCCCTCCCAAGTCCCTGGCCCTCCCAAGTCCCTAGTCCCTTCCCATATCTCCAGTCCCCTCCCAAGTCCCTGCCCCTCCCATGTCTCAGTCCCCTCCCCAGTCCCTGCCCCTCCCATGTCCCCAGTCCCCTCCCAACTCCCTGCCCCTCCCAAGTCCCTGCCCCTCCCATGTCCCCAGTCCCTTCCCAAGTCCCCAGTCCCCTCCCAAGTCTCTGCCCCTCCCATGTCCCCAGTCCCCTCCCAAGTCCCCAGTCCCCTCCCAAGTCCCTGCCCCTCCCATATCCCCAGTCCCCTCCCAACTGCCTGCCCCTCCCAATTCCCTGGCCCTCCCAAGTCCCTAGTCCCTTCCCATGTCCCCAGTCCCCTCCCAAGTCCCTGCCCCTCCCATGTCAACTGCCTGCCCCTCCCCAGTCCCTGCCGCTCCCATGTCCCTGTCCCCTCCCAAGTCCCTGCCCCTCCCATGTTCCCTGTCCCCTCCCAAGTCCCTGCCACTCCCATTTGCCCAGTCCCGTCCCCAGTCCCTGCCCCTCCCAAGTCCCCAGTCCCTTCCCAATTCCCCAGTCCCTGACCCTCCCATGTTCCCAGTCCCCTCCCCAGTCCCTGCCCCTCCCATGTCCAAAGTCCCCTCCCAAGTACCCAGTCTCCTCCCAAGTCCCTGCCCCTCCCATGTTCCCAGTCCCCTCCCCAGTCCCTGCCCTTCCCATGTCCACAGTCCCCTCCCAAGTCCCTACCCCTCCCATGTCCCCTGTCCCCTCCCAACTGCCTACCCCTCCCAAGTACCTGCCCCTCCCAAGTCCTCTCCCATGTCCCCAGTCCCCTCCCAACTGCCTGCCCCTACCAATCCCTGGCCCTCCCAGGTCCCTAGTCCCCTCCCATGTCCCCAGTCCCTTCCCAAGTCCCTGCCCCTCCCAGGTCCCAAGTCCTCTCCAAAGTCCCTGCCCCTCCCATGTCCCCAGTCCCCTCCCAACTGCCTGCCCCTCCCAAGTCCCTGCCCCTCCCAAGGCCCCAGTCCCTTCCCAAGTCCCAAGTCCCCTCCCAAGTCCCTGACCCTCCCATGTTCCCAGTCCCCTCCCCAGTCTCTGCCCCTCCCATGTCCCCAGTCCCCTCCCAAGTCCCCAGTCCCCTCCGAAGTCCCTGCCCCTCCCATGTCCCCAGTCCCCTCCCAACTGCCTGCCCCTCCCAATTCCCTGGCCCTCCCAAGTCCCTAGTCCCTTCCCATGTCCCCAGTCCCCTCCCAAGTCCCTGCCCCACCCATGTCAACTGCCTACCCCTCCCCAGTCCCTGCCCCTCCCATATTCCCTCTCCCCTCCCCAGTCCCTGCCCCTCCCATATCCCCATTCGCCTCCCAACTGCCTGCCCCTCCCAAGTACCTGCCCCTCCCATGTTCCCAGTCCCCTCCCCAGTCCCTGCCCCTCCCATGTCCACAGTCCCCTCCCAAGTACCCAGTCTCCTCCCAAGTCCCTTCCCCTCCCATGTTTCCAGTCCCCTCCCCAGTCCCTGCCCCTCCCATGTCCACAGTCCCCTCCCAAGTCACTGCCCCTCCCATGTCCCCAGTCCCCTCCCAACTGCCTATCCCTCTCAAGTACCTGCCCCTCCCAAGTCCTCTCCCATGTCCCCAGTCACCTCCCATCTGCCTGCCCCTACCAATCCCTGGCCCTCCCAGGTCCCTAGTCCCCTCCCATGTCCCCAGTCCCTTCCCAAGTCCCTGCCCCTCCCAGGTCCCAAATCCTCTCCCAAGTCCCAGCCCCTCCCATGTTCCCAGTCCCCTCCCCAGTCCCTGCCCCTCCCATGTCCACAGTCCCCTCCCAAGTCCCTGCCCCTCCCATGTCCCTATCCCCTCCCAACTGCCTGACCCTCCCAAGTCCTTGCCCCTCCCATGTCCCCAGTCCCCTCTCAAGTCCTTGCCCCTCCCATGTCCCCAGTCCCCTCCCAAGTCCTGCCCCTCCCATGTCCCCAGTCCCCTCCCAGATCCCTGCCCCTCCCATGTTCCCTGTCCCCTCCCCACTCCCTGCCCCTCCCATGTCCCCAGTCCCCTCCCAACTGCCTCCCCTCCCATTTCCCCAGTCCCCTTCCCAGTCCCTGCCCCTCCCAAGTCCCCAGTCCCTTCCGAAGTCCCCAGGCCCCTCCCAAGTCCTTGCCCCTCCCATGTCCCCAGTCCCCTCCCACGTCCCCAGTCCCCTCCCAAGTCCCTGCCCCTCCCATGTTCCCAATCCCCTCCCAACTGCCTACCCCTCCAAAGTACCTGCCCCTCCCAAGTCCACTCCCATGTCCCCAGTCCCCTCCCAACTGCCTGCCCCTCCCAAGTCCCTGGCCCTCCCAGGTCCCTAGTCCTCTCCCATGTCCCCAGTCCCCTCCCCAGTCCCTGCCCTTCCCATGTCCCCAGTCCCCTGCCCAGTCCCTGCCCTTCCCATGTCCCCAGTCCCCTCCCCAGTCCCTGCCCCTCCCAAATCCCTGCCCCTCCCATGCCAGCAGTCCCCTCCCATGTTCCCAGTCCCCTCCCCAGTCCCTGCCCCTCCCATGTCCCCATTCGCCTCCCAAGTCCCTGCCCCTCCCATGTCCCCAGTCCCCTCCCAACTGCCTGCCCCTCCCAAGTCCCTGGCCCTCCCAAGTCCCTAGACCCTTCCCATGTCCCCAGTCCTTTCCCAAGTCCCTGCCCCTCCCATGTCCCCAGTCCCCTCCCCAGTACCTGCCCCTCCGAAATCGCTGCCCCTCCCATGTCCACAGTCCTCTCCCAACTGCCAGCCCCTCCCAAGTCCCTGCCCCTCCCAAGTCCCTGCCCCTCCCAGGTTCCAAGTCCCCTCCCAAGTCCCTGCCCCTCCCAAGTCCCTGCCCCTCCCAGGTCCCAAGTCCCCTCCCAAGTCCCTGCCCCTCTCATGTTCCCAGTCCCCACCCCAGTCCCTGCCCCTCCCATGTCCCCAGTCCCCTCCCAAGTCCCCAGTCCCCTCCGAAGTCCCTGCCCCTCCCATGTCCCCAGTCCCCTCCCAACTGCCTGCCCCTCCCAATTCCCTGGCCCTCCCAAGTCCCTAGTCCCTTCCCATGTCCCCAGTCCCCTCCCCAGTCCCTGCCCCTCCCATATCCCCATTCGCCTCCCAACTGCCTGCCCCTCCCAAGTCCCTGCCCCTCCCAAGTTCTCAGTCCCCTCCCCAGTCCCTGCCCCTCCCATGTCCACAGTCCCTTCCCAAGTACCCAGTCTCCTCCCAAGTCCCTGCCCCTCCCATGTTTCCAGTCCCCTCCCCAGTCCCTGCCCCTCCCATGTCCACAGTCCCCTCCCAAGTCACTGCCCCTCCGATGTCCCTATCCCCTCCCAACTGCCTGCCCCTCCCAAGCCCCTGGCCCTCCCACGTTCCTAGTCCCTTCCCATGTCCCCAGTCCCCTCCCAAGTCCATGCCCCTCCCATGTCCCCAGTCCCCTCCCCAGTCCCTGCCCCTCCCAAATCCCTGCCCCTCCCATGCCAGCAGTCCCCTCCCATGTCCCCAGTCCCCTCCCAGGTCCCTGCCCCTCCCAAGTTCCCTGTCCCCTCCCCAATCCCTGCCCCTCCCATGTCCCCAGTCCCCTCCTATCTCCCTGCCCCTCCCATTTCCCCAGTCCCCTCCCCAGTCCCTGCCCCTCCCAAGTCCCCAGTCCCTTCCCAATTCCCCAGGCCCCTCCCAAGTCCCTGACCCTCCCATGTTCCCAGTCCCCTCCCCAGTCCCTGCCCCTCCCATGTCCACAGTCCCCTCCGAAGTCACTGCCCCTCCCATGTCCCCAGTCCCCTCCCAATTGCCTGCCCCTCCCAAGTCCCTGCCCCTCCCAAGTCCCTAGTCCCCTCCCATGTCCCCAGTCCCTTCCCAAGTCCCTGCCCATCCCAAGTCCCTGCCCCTCCCAGGTCCCTAGTCCCCTCCCAGGTCCCTGCGCCTCCCATGTCCCCAGTCCCCTCTCCAGCCCCTGCCCCACCTAAGTCCCTGCCCCTCCCGTGTCCCCAGTCCCCTCCCAGTCCCTTCCCTTCCCAAGTCCCTAGTCCCCTCCGATGTCCCCAGTCCCCTCCCATGTCCGCAGTCCCCCTCCCAACTGCCTACCCCTACAAAGTCCCTGGCCCTCCCAAGTCCCTAGTCCCTTCCCATATCCCCAGTCCTCTCCCAAGTCCCTGCCCCTCCCATGTCCCCAGTCCCCTCCCCAGTCCCTCCCCCTCCCAAATCCTTGCCCCTCCCATGTCCCAAGTCCCCTCCCATGTCCCTGCCCCTCCCAAGTCCCTAGTCCCCTCCCATGTCCCCAGTCCCCTCCCCAGTCCCTGCCCCTCCCATGTCCCCAGTCGCCTCCCATGTCCCCCGTCCCATCCCAAGTCCCTGCCCCTCCCAAGTCCCTGCCCCTCCCAGGTTCAAAGTCCCCTCCCAAGTCCCTGCTCCTCCCATGTCCCCAGTCCCCTCCCCAGTCCCTGCCCCTCCCAAGTCCCTGCCCCTCGCATGTCCCCAGTCCCCTCCCAAGTCCCTGACCCTCCCAAGTCCCTGCCCCTCCCAGGTCCCAAGTCCCCTCCCCAGTCCCTGCCCCTCCCATGTTCCCAGTCCCCACCCCTCCCATGTCCACAGTCCCCTCCCAAGTCCCTGCCCCTCCCATGTCCCCAGTCCCCTCCGAACTGCCTGCCCCTCCCAATTCCCTGGCCCTCCCAAGTCCCTAGTCCCTTCCCATGTCCCCAGTCCCCTCCCAAGTCCCTGCCCCTCCCATGTCCCCAGTCCCCTCCCAGGTCCCTGCCCCTCCCATGTCCCCAGTCCCCTCCCAGGTCCCTGCCCCTCCCATGTTCCCTGTCCCCTCCCCAGTCCCTGCCCCTCCCATGTCCCCATTCGCCTCCCAACTGCCTGCCCCTCCCAAGTCCCTGCCCCTCCCAAGTCCCCAGTCCCTTTCCAACTCCCCAGTCCCTGACCCTCCCATGTTCCCAGTCCCCTCCCCAGTCCCTGCCCCTCCCATGTCCCCAGTCCCCTCCCAAGTACCCAGTCTCCTCCCAAGTCCCTGCCCCTCCCATGTTCCCAGTCCCCTCCCCAGTCCCTGCCCCTCCCATGTCCACAGTCCCCTCCCAAGTCACTGCCCCTCCCATGTCCCCAGTCCCCTCCCAACTGCCTTCCCCTACCAATCCCTGGCCCTCCCAGGTCCCAAGTCCTCTCCCAAGTCCCTGCCCCTCCCATGTTCCCAGTCCCCTCCCCAGTCCCTGCCCCTCCCAATTCCCTGGCCCTCCCATGCCAGCAGTCCCCTCCCATGTCCCCAGTCCCCTCCCAGGTCCCTGCCCCTCCCATGTTCCCTGTCCCCTCCCTACTCCCTCCCCTCCCCTCCCATGTCCCCAGTCCCCTCCCAACTGCCTGCCCCTCCCAAGTCCCTGGCCCTCCCAAGTCCCTAGTCCCTTCCCATGTCCCCAGTCCCCTCCCAAGTCCCTGCCCCTCCCATGTCCCCAGTCCCCTCCCCAGTCCCTGCTCCTCCCAAATCCCTGCCCCTCCCATGCCAGCAGTCCCCTCCCATGTCACCAGTCCCCTCCCAGGTCCCTGCCCCTCCCATGTTCCCTGTCCCCTCCCCAGTCCCTGCCCCTCCCAAGTCCCTGCCCCTCGCATGTCCCCAGTCCCCTCCCAAGTCCCTGACCCTCCCAAGTCCCTGCCCCTCCCAGGTCCCAAGTCCTCTCCCAAGTCCCTGCCCCTCTCATGTTCCCAGTCCCCACCCCAGTCCCTGCCCCTTCCATGTGCACAGTCCCCTCCCAAGTCCCTGCCCCTCCCATGTCCCCAGTCCCCTCCGAAGTGCCTGCCCCTCCCAAGTCCCTGGCCCTCCCAAGTCCCCTAGTCCCTTCCCATGTCCCCAGTCCCCTCCCAAATCCCTGTCCCTCCCATGCAAGCAGTCCCCTCCCATGTCCGCAGTCCCCTCCCCAATCCCTGCCCCTCCCAAGTCCCCAGTCCCTTCCCAAGTCCCCAGTCCCCTCCCAAGTCCCTGACCCTCCCATGTTCCCAGTCCCCTCCCAAGTCCCCAGTCTCCTCCCAAGTCCCTGCCCCTCCCATGTTCCCAGTCCCCTCCCGAGTCCCTGCCCCTCCCATGTCCACATTCCCCTCCCAAGTCCCCTCCCATGTCCCCAGTCCCCTCCCAACTGCCTGCCCCTCCCAAGTCCCTGGCCCTCCCAGGTCCCTAGTCCTCTCCCATGTCCCCAGTCCATTCCCAAGTCCCTGCCCCTCCCCAGTCCCTGCCCCTCCCATGTTCCCAGTCCCCACCCCTCCCATGTCCACAGTCCCCTCCCAAGTCCCTGCCCCTCCCATGTCCCCAGTCCCCTCCCAGGTCCCTGCCCCTCCCATGTTCCCTGTCCCCTCCCCAGTCCCTGCCCCTCCCATGTCCCCATTCGCCTCCCAACTGCCTGCCCCTCCCAAGTCCCTGCCCCTCCCAAGTCCCCAGTCCCTTCCCAAGTCCCCAGTCCCTGACCCTCCCATGTTCCCAGTCCCCTCCCCAGTCCCTGCCCCTCCCATGTCCCCAGTCCCCTCCCAAGTACCCAGTCTCCTCCCAAGTCCCTGCCCCTCCCATGTTCCCAGTCCCCTCCCCAGTCCCTGCCCCTCCCATGTCCACAGTCCCCTCCCAACTGCCTTCCCCTACCAATCCCTGGCCCTCCCAGGTCCCAAGTCCTCTCACAAGTCCCTGCCCCTCCCATGTTCCCAGTCCCCTCCCCAGTCCCTGCCCCTCCCAATTCCCTGGCCCTCCCATGCCAGCAGTCCCCTCCCATGTCCCCAGTCCCCTCCCAGGTCCCTGCCCCTCCCATGTTCCCTGTCCCCTCCCTACTCCCTCCCCTCCCATGTCCCCAGTCCCCTCCCAACTGCCTGCCCCTCCCAAGTCCCTGGCCCTCCCAAGTCCCTAGACCCTTCCCATGTCCCCAGTCCTTTCCCAAGTCCCTGCCCCTCCCATGTCCCCAGTCCCCTCCCCAGTACCTGCCCCTCCCAAATCCCTGCCCCTCCCATGTCCCCAGTCCTCTCCCAACTGCCTGCCCCTCCCAAGTCCCTGCCCCTCCCAAGTCCCTGCCCCTCCCAGGTTCCAAGTCCCCTCCCAAGTCCCTGCCCCTCCCAGGTCCCAAGTCCTCTCCCAAGTCCCTGCCCCTCTCATGTTCCCAGTCCCCACCCCAGTCCCTGCCCCTCCCATGTCCCCAGTCCCCTCCCAAGTCCCCAGTCCCCTCCGAAGTCCCTGCCCCTCCCATGTCCCCAGTCCCCTCCCAACTGCCTGCCCCTCCCAATTCCCTGGCCCTCCCAAGTCCCTAGTCCCTTCCCATGTCCCCAGTCCCCTCCCAAGTCCCTGCCCCACCCATGTCAACTGCCTGCCCCTCCCCAGTCCCTGCCCCTCCCATGTTCCCTCTCCCCTCCCCAGTCCCTGCCCCTCCCATATCCCCATTCGCCTCCCAACTGCCTGCCCCTCCCAAGTCCCTGCCCCTCCCAAGTTCCCAGTCCCCTCCCCAGTCCCTGCCCCTCCCATGTCCACAGTCCCCTCCCAAGTACCCAGTCTCCTCCCAAGTCCCTGCCCCTCCCATGTTTCCAGTCCCCTCCCCAGTCCCTGCCCCTCCCATGTCCACAGTGCCCTCCCAAGTCACTGCCCCTCCCATGTCCCCAGTCCCCTCCCAACTGCCTATCCCTCTCAAGTACCTGCCCCTCCCAAGTCCTCTCCCATGTCCCCAGTCCCCTCCACACTGCCTGCCCCTACCAATCCCTGGCCCTCCCAGGTCCCTAGTCCCCTCCCATGTCCCCAGTCCCTTCCCAAGTCCCTGCCCCTCCCAGGTCCCAAGTCCTCTCCCAAGTCCCTGTCCCTCCCATGATCCCAGGCCCCTCCCCAGTCCCTGCCCCTCCCATGTCCACAGTCCCCTCCCAAGTCCCTGCCCCTCCCATGTCCCTATCCCCTCCCAACTGCCTGCCCCTCCCAAGCCCCTGGCCCTCCCACGTTCCTAGTCCCCTCCCATGTCCCCAGTCCCCTCCCCAGTCCCTGCCCCTCCCAAATCCCTGCCCCTCCCATGCCAGCAGTCCCCTCCCATGTCCCCAGTCCCCTCCCAGGTCCCTGCCCCTCCCAAGTTCCCTGTCCCCTCCCCAGTCCCTGCCCCTCCCATGTCCCCAGTCCCCTCCTATCTCCCTGCCCCTCCCATGTCCCCAGTCCCCTCCCCAGTCCCTGCCCCTCCCAAATCCCTGCCCCTCCCATGCCAGCAGTCCCCTCCCATGTCCCCAGTCCCCTCCCCAGTCCCTGCCCCTTCCATGTGCACAGTCCCCTCCCCAGTCCCTGCCCCTCCCATGTCCACAGTCCCCTCCGAAGTCACTGCCCCTCCCATGTCCCCAGTCCCTTCCCAAGTCCCTGCCCATCCCAAGTCCCTGCCCCTCCCAGGTCCCTAGTCCCCTCCCAGGTCCCTGCGCCTCCCATGTCCCCAGTCCCCTCTCCAGCCCCTGCCCCTCCTAAGTCCCTGCCCCTCCCGTGTCCCCAGTCCCCTCCCAGTCCCTTCCCTTCCCAAGTCCCTAGTCCCCTCCGATGTCCCCAGTCCCCTCCCATGTCCGCAGTCCCCTCCCAACTGCCTACCCCTACAAAGTCCCTGGCCCTCCCAAGTCCCTAGTCCCTTCCCATATCCACAGTCCTCTCCCAAGTCCCTGCCCCTCCCATGTCCCCAGTCCCCTCCCCAGTCCCTCCCCCTCCCAAATCCCTGCCCCTCCCATGTCCCAAGTCCCCTCCCAGGTCCCTGCCCTCCCAAGTCCCTAGTCCCCTCCCATGTCCCCAGTCCCCTCCCCAGTCCCTGCCCCTCCCATGTCCCCAGTCCCCTCCCATGTCCCCAGTCCCCTCCCAAGTCCCTGATCCTGCCATGTTCCCAGTCCCCACACCAGTCCCTGCCCCTCCCATGTTACCAGTCCCCTCCCCAGTCCCTCCCCCTCCCATGTCCACAGTCCCCTTCCGGGTCACTGCCCCCATCATGTCCCCAGTCCCCTCCCAACTGCCTGCCCCTCCAAATTCCCTGCCGCTCCAAGTCCCTAGACCCCTCCCATGTCCCCCGTCCCTTCCCAAGTCCCTGCCCCTCCCAAGTCCCTGCCCCTCCCAGGTTCAAAGTCCCCTCCCAAGTCCCTGCTCCTCCCATGTCCCCAGTCCCCACCCCAGTCCCTGCCCCTCCCAAGTCCCTGCCCCTCGCATGTCCCCAGTCCCCTCCAAAGTCCCTGACCCTCCCAAGTCCCTGCCCCTCCCAGGTCCCAAGTCCTCTCCCAAGTCCCTGCCCCTCTCATGTTCCCAGTCCCCACCCCAGTCCCTGCCCCTTCCATGTGCACAGTCCCCTCCCAAGTCCCTGCCCCTCCCATGTCCCCAGTCCCCTCCGAAGTGCCTGCCCCTCCCAAGTCCCTGGCCCTCCCAAGTCCCTAGTCCCTTCCCATGTCCCCAGTCCCCTCCCAAATCCCTGTCCCTCCCATGCAAGCAGTCCCCTCCCATGTCCGCAGTCCCCTCCCCAATCCCTGCCCCTCCCAAGTCCCCAGTCCCTTCCCAAGTCCCCAGTCCCCTCCCAAGTCCCTGACCCTCCCATGTTCCCAGTCCCCTCCCAAGTCCCCAGTCTCCTCCCAAGTCCCTGCCCCTCCCATGTTCCCAGTCCCCTCCCGAGTCCCTGCCCCTCCCATGTCCACATTCCCCTCCCAAGTCCCCTCCCATGTCCCCAGTCCCCTCCCAACTGCCTGCCCCTCCCAAGTCCCTGGCCCTCCCAGGTCCCTAGTCCTCTCCCATGTCCCCAGTCCATTCCCAAGTCCCTGCCCCTCCCCAGTCCCTGCCCCTCCCATGTTCCCAGTCCCCACCCCTCCCATGTCCACAGTCCCCTCCCAAGTCCCTGCCCCTCCCATGTTCCCTGTCCCCTCCCCAGTCCCTGCCCCTCCCATGTCCCCATTCGCCTCCCAACTGCCTGCCCCTCCCAAGTCCCTGCCCCTCCCAAGTCCCCAGTCCCTTCCCAAGTCCCCAGTCCCTGACCCTCCCATGTTCCCAGTCCCCTCCCAAGTACCCAGTCTCCTCCCAAGTCCCTGCCCCTCCCATGTTCCCAGTCCCCTCCCCAGTCCCTGCCCCTCCCATGTCCACAGTCCCCTCCCAAGTCACTGCCCCTCCCATGTCCCCAGTCCCCTCCCAACTGCCTTCCCCTACCAATCCCTGGCCCTCCCAGGTCCCAAGTCCTCTCACAAGTCCCTGCCCCTCCCATGTTCCCAGTCCCCTCCCCAGTCCCTGCCCCTCCCAATTCCCTGGCCCTCCCATGCCAGCAGTCCCCTCCCATGTCCCCAGTCCCCTCCCAGGTCCCTGCCCCTCCCATGTTCCCTGTCCCCTCCCTACTCCCTCCCCTCCCATGTCCCCAGTCCCCTCCCAACTGCCTGCCCCTCCCAAGTCCCTGGCCCTCCCAAGTCCCTAGTCCCTTCCCATGTCCCCAGTCCCCTCCCAACTGCCTGCCCCTCCCAAGTCCCTGGCCCTCCCAAGTCCCTAGACCCTTCCCATGTCCCCAGTCCTTTCCCAAGTCCCTGCCCCTCCCATGTCCCCAGTCCCCTCCCCAGTACCTGCCCCTCCCAAATCCCTGCCCCTCCCATGTCCCCAGTCCTCTCCCAACTGCCTGCCCCTCCCAAGTCCCTGGCCCTCCCAAGTCCCTGCCCCTCCCATGTCCCCATTCGCCTCCCAAGTCCCTGCCCCTCCCATGCCAGCAGTCCCCTCCCATGTCCCCAGTCCCCTCCCAGGTCCCTGCCCCTCCCAAGTTCCCTGTCCCCTCCCCAATCCCTGCCCCTCCCATGTCCCCAGTCCCCTCCTATCTCCCTGCCCCTCCCATTTCCCCAGTCCCCTCCCCAGTCCCTGCCCCTCCCAAGTCCCCAGTCCCTTCCCAATTCCCCAGGCCCCTCCCAAGTCCCTGACCCTCCCATGTTCCCAGTCCCCTCCCCAGTCCCTGCCCCTCCCATGTCCACAGTCCCCTCCGAAGTCACTGCCCCTCCCATGTCCCCAGTCCCCTCCCAATTGCCTGCCCCTCCCAAGTCCCTGCCCCTCCCAAGTCCCTAGTCCCCTCCCATGTCCCCAGTCCCTTCCCAAGTCCCTGCCCATCCCAAGTCCCTGCCCCTCCCAGGTCCCTAGTCGCCTCCCAGGTCCCTGCGCCTCCCATGTCCCCAGTCCCCTCTCCAGCCCCTGCCCCTCCTAAGTCCCTGCCCCTCCCGTGTCCCCAGTCCCCTCCCAGTCCCTTCCCTTACCAAGTCCCTAGTCCCCTCCGATGTCCCCAGTCCCCTCCCATGTCCGCAGTCCCCTCCCAACTGCCTACCCCTACAAAGTCCCTGGCCCTCCCAAGTCCCTAGTCCCTTCCCATATCCCCAGTCCTCTCCCAAGTCCCTGCCCCTCCCATGTCCCCAGTCCCCTCCCCAGTCCCTCCCCCTCCCAAATCCTTGCCCCTCCCATGTCCCAAGTCCCCTCCCAGGTCCCTGCCCCTCCCAAGTCCCTAGTCCCCTCCCATGTCCCCAGTCCCCTCCCCAGTCCCTGCCCCTCCCATGTCCCCAGGCCCTCCCATGTCCCCAGTCCCCTCCCAAGTCCCTGATCCTGCCATGTTCCCAGTCCCCACACCAGTCCCTGCCCCTCCCATGTTACCAGTCCCCTCCCCAGTCCCTCCCCCTCCCATGTCCACAGTCCCCTTCCGGGTCACTGCCCCCCCCATGTCCCCAGTCCCCTCCCAACTGCCTGCCCCTCCCAATTCCCTGCCGCTCCAAATCCCTAGTCGCCTCCCATGTCCCCCGTCCCTTCCCAAGTCCCTGCCCCTCCCAAGTCCCTGCCCCTCCCAGGTTCAAAGTCCCCTCCCAAGTCCCTGCTCCTCCCATGTCCCCAGTCCCCTCCCCACTCCCTGCCCCTCCCAAGTCCCTGCCCCTCGCATGTCCCCAGTCCCCTCCCAAGTCCCTGACCCTCCCAAGTCCCTGCCCCTCCCAGGTCCCAAGTCCTCTCCCAAGTCCCTGCCCCTCTCATGTTCCCAGTCCCCACCCCAGTCCCTGCCCCTTCCATGTGCACAGTCCCCTCCCAAGTCCCTGCCCCTCCCATGTCCCCAGTCCCCTCCGAAGTGCCTGCCCCTCCCAAGTCCCTGGCCCTCCCAAGTCCCTAGTCCCTTCCCATGGCCCCAGTCCCCTCCCAAGTCCCTAGTCCCCTCCGATGTCCCCAGTCCCCTCCCATGTCCGCAGTCCCCTCCCAACTGCCTACCCCTACAAAGTCCCTGGCCCTCCCAAGTCCCTAGTCCCTTCCCATATCCACAGTCCTCTCCCAAGTCCCTGCCCCTCCCATGTCCCCAGTCCCCTCCCCAGTCCCTCCCCCTCCCAAATCCCTGCCCCTCCCATGTCCCAAGTCCCCTCCCAGGAACCTGCCCTCCCAAGTCCCTAGTCCCCTCCCATGTCCCCAGTCCCCTCCCCAGTCCCTGCCCCTCCCATGTCCCCAGTCCCCTCCCATGTCCCCAGTCCCCTCCCAAGTCCCTGATCCTGCCATGTTCCCAGTCCCCACACCAGTCCCTGCCCCTCCCATGTTACCAGTCCCCTCCCCAGTCCCTCCCCCTCCCATGTCCACAGTCCCCTTCCGGGTCACTGCCCCCATCATGTCCCCAGTCCCCTCCCAACTGCCTGCCCCTCCAAATTCCCTGCCGCTCCAAGTCCCTAGACCCCTCCCATGTCCCCCGTCCCTTCCCAAGTCCCTGCCCCTCCCAAGTCCCTGCCCCTCCCAGGTTCAAAGTCCCCTCCCAAGTCCCTGCTCCTCCCATGTCCCCAGTCCCCACCCCAGTCCCTGCCCCTCCCAAGTCCCTGCCCCTCGCATGTCCCCAGTCCCCTCCAAAGTCCCTGACCCTCCCAAGTCCCTGCCCCTCCCAGGTCCCAAGTCCTCTCCCAAGTCCCTGCCCCTCTCATGTTCCCAGTCCCCACCCCAGTCCCTGCCCCTTCCATGTGCACAGTCCCCTCCCAAGTCCCTGCCCCTCCCATGTCCCCAGTCCCCTCCGAAGTGCCTGCCCCTCCCAAGTCCCTGGCCCTCCCAAGTCCCTAGTCCCTTCCCATGTCCCCAGTCCCCTCCCAAATCCCTGTCCCTCCCATGCAAGCAGTCCCCTCCCATGTCCGCAGTCCCCTCCCCAATCCCTGCCCCTCCCAAGTCCCCAGTCCCTTCCCAAGTCCCCAGTCCCCTCCCAAGTCCCTGACCCTCCCATGTTCCCAGTCCCCTCCCAAGTCCCCAGTCTCCTCCCAAGTCCCTGCCCCTCCCATGTTCCCAGTCCCCTCCCGAGTCCCTGCCCCTCCCATGTCCACATTCCCCTCCCAAGTCCCCTCCCATGTCCCCAGTCCCCTCCCAACTGCCTGCCCCTCCCAAGTCCCTGGCCCTCCCAGGTCCCTAGTCCTCTCCCATGTCCCCAGTCCATTCCCAAGTCCCTGCCCCTCCCCAGTCCCTGCCCCTCCCATGTTCCCAGTCCCCACCCCTCCCATGTCCACAGTCCCCTCCCAAGTCCCTGCCCCTCCCATGTTCCCTGTCCCCTCCCCAGTCCCTGCCCCTCCCATGTCCCCATTCGCCTCCCAACTGCCTGCCCCTCCCAAGTCCCTGCCCCTCCCAAGTCCCCAGTCCCTTCCCAAGTCCCCAGTCCCTGACCCTCCCATGTTCCCAGTCCCCTCCCAAGTACCCAGTCTCCTCCCAAGTCCCTGCCCCTCCCATGTTCCCAGTCCCCTCCCCAGTCCCTGCCCCTCCCATGTCCACAGTCCCCTCCCAAGTCACTGCCCCTCCCATGTCCCCAGTCCCCTCCCAACTGCCTTCCCCTACCAATCCCTGGCCCTCCCAGGTCCCAAGTCCTCTCACAAGTCCCTGCCCCTCCCATGTTCCCAGTCCCCTCCCCAGTCCCTGCCCCTCCCAATTCCCTGGCCCTCCCATGCCAGCAGTCCCCTCCCATGTCCCCAGTCCCCTCCCAGGTCCCTGCCCCTCCCATGTTCCCTGTCCCCTCCCTACTCCCTCCCCTCCCATGTCCCCAGTCCCCTCCCAACTGCCTGCCCCTCCCAAGTCCCTGGCCCTCCCAAGTCCCTAGTCCCTTCCCATGTCCCCAGTCCCCTCCCAACTGCCTGCCCCTCCCAAGTCCCTGGCCCTCCCAAGTCCCTAGACCCTTCCCATGTCCCCAGTCCTTTCCCAAGTCCCTGCCCCTCCCATGTCCCCAGTCCCCTCCCCAGTACCTGCCCCTCCCAAATCCCTGCCCCTCCCATGTCCCCAGTCCTCTCCCAACTGCCTGCCCCTCCCAAGTCCCTGGCCCTCCCAAGTCCCTGCCCCTCCCATGTCCCCATTCGCTCCCAAGTCCCTGCCCCTCCCATGCCAGCAGTCCCCTCCCATGTCCCCAGTCCCCTCCCAGGTCCCTGCCCCTCCCAAGTTCCCTGTCCCCTCCCCAATCCCTGCCCCTCCCATGTCCCCAGTCCCCTCCTATCTCCCTGCCCCTCCCATTTCCCCAGCCCCTCCCCAGTCCCTGCCCCTCCCAAGTCCCCAGTCCCTTCCCAATTCCCCAGGCCCCTCCCAAGTCCCTGACCCTCCCATGTTCCCAGTCCCCTCCCCAGTCCCTGCCCCTCCCATGTCCACAGTCCCCTCCGAAGTCACTGCCCCTCCCATGTCCCCAGTCCCCTCCCAATTGCCTGCCCCTCCCAAGTCCCTGCCCCTCCCAAGTCCCTAGTCCCCTCCCATGTCCCCAGTCCCTTCCCAAGTCCCTGCCCATCCCAAGTCCCTGCCCCTCCCAGGTCCCTAGTCGCCTCCCAGGTCCCTGCGCCTCCCATGTCCCCAGTCCCCTCTCCAGCCCCTGCCCCTCGTAAGTCCCTGCCCCTCCCGTGTCCCCAGTCCCCTCCCAGTCCCTTCCCTTACCAAGTCCCTAGTCCCCTCCGATGTCCCCAGTCCCCTCCCATGTCCGCAGTCCCCTCCCAACTGCCTACCCCTACAAAGTCCCTGGCCCTCCCAAGTCCCTAGTCCCTTCCCATATCCCCAGTCCTCTCCCAAGTCCCTGCCCCTCCCATGTCCCCAGTCCCCTCCCCAGTCCCTCCCCCTCCCAAATCCTTGCCCCTCCCATGTCCCAAGTCCCCTCCCATGTCCCTGCCCCTCCCAAGTCCCTAGTCCCCTCCCATGTCCCCAGTCCCCTCCCCAGTCCCTGCCCCTCCCATGTCCCCAGTCCCCTCCCATGTCCCCAGTCCCCTCCCAAGTCCCTGATCCTGCCATGTTCCCAGTCCCCACACCAGTCCCTGCCCCTCCCATGTTACCAGTCCCCTCCCCAGTCCCTCCCCCTCCCATGTCCACAGTCCCCTTCCGGGTCACTGCCCCCCCCATGTCCCCAGTCCCCTCCCAACTGCCTGCCCCTCCCAATTCCCTGCCGCTCCAAGTCCCTAGTCGCCTCCCATGTCCCCCGTCCCTTCCCAAGTCCCTGCCCCTCCCAAGTCCCTGCCCCTCCCAGGTTCAAAGTCCCCTCCCAAGTCCCTGCTCCTCCCATGTCCCCAGTCCCCTCCCCACTCCCTGCCCCTCCCAAGTCCCTGCCCCTCGCATGTCCCCAGTCCCCTCCCAAGTCCCTGACCCTCCCAAGTCCCTGCCCCTCCCAGGTCCCAAGTCCTCTCCCAAGTCCCTGCCCCTCTCATGTTCCCAGTCCCCACCCCAGTCCCTGCCCCTTCCATGTGCACAGTCCCCTCCCAAGTCCCTGCCCCTCCCATGTCCCCAGTCCCCTCCGAAGTGCCTGCCCCTCCCAAGTCCCTGGCCCTCCCAAGTCCCTAGTCCCTTCCCATGGCCCCAGTCCCCTCCCAAATCCCTGTCCCTCCATGCAAGCAGTCCCCCTCCCATGTCCGCAGTCCCCTCCCCAATCCTGCCCCTCCCAAGTCCCCAGTCCCTTCCCAAGTCCCCAGTCCCCTCCCAAGTCCCTGACCCTCCCATGTTCCCAGTCCCCTCCCAAGTCCCCAGTCTCCTCCCAACTCCCTGCCCCTCCCATGTTCCCAGTCCCCTCCCGAGTCCCTGCCCCTCCCATGTCCACATTCCCCTCCCAAGTCCCCTCCCATGTCCCCAGTCCCCTCCCAACTGCCTGCCCCTCCCAAGTCTCTGGCCCTCCCAGGTCCCTAGTCCTCTCCCATGTCCCCAGTCCATTCCCAAGTCCCTGCCCCTCCCCAGTCCCTGCCCCTCCCATGTTCCCAGTCCCCACCCCTCCCATGTCCACAGTCCCCTCCCAAGTCCCTGCCCCTCCCATGTCCCCAGTCCCCTCCGAACTGCCTGCCCCTCCCAATTCCCTGGCCCTCCCAAGTCCCTAGTCCCTTCCCATGTCCCCAGTCCCCTCCCAAGTCCCTGCCCCTCCCATGTCCCCAGTCCCCTCCCAGGTCCCTGCCCCTCCCATGTCCCCAGTCCCCTCCCAGGTCCCTGCCCCTCCCATGTTCCCTGTCCCCTCCCCAGTCCCTGCCCCTCCCATGTCCCCATTCGCCTCCCAACTGCCTGCCCCTCCCAAGTCCCTGCCCCTCCCAAGTCCCCAGTCCCTTTCCAACTCCCCAGTCCCTGACCCTCCCATGTTCCCAGTCCCCTCCCCAGTCCCTGCCCCTCCCATGTCCCCAGTCCCCTCCCAAGTACCCAGTCTCCTCCCAAGTCCCTGCCCTCCCATGTTCCCAGTCCCCTCCCCAGTCCCTGCCCCTCCCATGTCCACAGTCCCCTCCCAAGTCACTGCCCCTCCCATGTCCCCAGTCCCCCTCCCAACTGCCTTCCCCTACCAATCCCTGGCCCTCCCAGGTCCCAAGTCCTCTCCCAAGTCCCTGCCCCTCCCATGTTCCCAGTCCCCTCCCCAGTCCCTGCCCCTCCCAATTCCCTGGCCCTCCCATGCCAGCAGTCCCCTCCCATGTCCCCAGTCCCCTCCCAGGTCCCTGCCCCTCCCATGTTCCCTGTCCCCTCCCTACTCCCTCCCCTTCCCTCCCATGTCCCCCCCCAGTCCCTCCCAACTGCCTGCCCCTCCCAAGACCTGGCCCTCCCAAGTCCCTAGTCCCTTCCCATGTCCCCAGTCCCCTCCCAAGTCCCTGCCCCTCCCATGTCCCCAGTCCCCTCCCATGTCCCTGCTCCTCCCAAATCCCTGCCCCTCCCATGCCAGCAGTCCCCTCCCATGTCACCAGTCCCCTCCCAGGTCCCTGCCCCTCCCATGTTCCCTGTCCCCTCCCCAGTCCCTCCCCCTCCCAAGTCCCTGCCCCTCGCATGTCCCCAGTCCCCTCCAAGTCCCTGACCCTCCCAAGTCCCTGCCCCTCCCAGGTCCCAAGTCCTCTCCCAAGTCCCTGCCCCTCTCATGTTCCCAGTCCCACCCCAGTCCGTGCCCCTTCCATGTGCACAGTCCCCTCCCAAGTCCCTGCCCCTCCCATGTCCCCAGTCCCCTCCGAAGTGCCTGCCCCTCCCAAGTCCCTGGCCCTCCCAAGTCCCTAGTCCCTTCCCATGTCCCCAGTCCCCTCCCAAATCCCTTTCCCTCCCATGCAAGCAGTCCCCTCCCATGTCCGCAGTCCCCTCCCCAATCCCTGCCCCTCCCAAGTCCCCAGTCCCTTCCCAAGTCCCCAGTCCCCTCCCAAGTCCCTGACACTCCCATCTTCCCAGTCCCCTCCCAAGTCCCCAGTCTCCTCCCAAGTCCCTGCCCCTCCCATGTTCCCAGTCCCCTCCCGAGTCCCTGCCCCTCCCATGTCCACATTCCCCTCCCAAGTCCCCTCCCATGTCCCCAGTCCCCTCCCAACTGCCTGCCCCTCCCAAGTCCCTGGCCCTCCCAGGTCCCTAGTCCTCTCCCATGTCCCCAGTCCATTCCCAAGTCCCCTGCCCCTCCCCAGTCCCCTTCCCCTCCCATGTTCCCAGTTCCCACCCCTCCCATGTCCACAGTCCCCTCCCAAGTCCCTGCCCCTCCCATGTCCCCAGTCCCTCCCAGGTCCCCTGCCCCTCCCATGTTCCCTGTCCCCTCCCCCAGTCCCTGCCCCTCCCATGTCCCCATTCGCCTCCCCACTGCCTGCCCCTCCCAAGTCCCTGCCCCTCCCAAGTCCCCAGTCCCTTCCCAAGTCCCCAGTCCCTGACCCTCCCATGTTCCCAGTCCCCTCCCCAGTCCCTGCCCCTCCCATGTCCACAGTCCCCTCCCAAGTACCCAGTCTCCTCCAAATTCCCTGCCCCTCCCATGTTCCCAGTCCCCCTCCCCAGTCCCTGCCCCTCCCATGTCCACAGTCCCCTCCCAAGTCACTGCCCCTCCCATGTCCCCAGTCCCCTCCCAACTGCCTTCCCCTACCAATCCCTGGCCCTCCCAGGTCCCAAGTCCTCTCACAAGTCCCTGCCCCTCCCATTGTATTCCCAGTCCCCTCCCCAGTCCCTGCCCCTCCCAATTCCCTGGCCCTCCCATGCCAGGAGTCCCCTCCCATGTCCCCAGTCCCCTCCCAGGTCCCTGCCCCTCCCATGTTCCCTGTCCCCTCCCTACTCCCTCCCCTCCCATGTCCCCAGTCCCCTCCCAACTGCCTGCCCCTCCCAAGTCCCTGGCCCTCCCAAGTCCCTAGTCCCTTCCCATGTCCCCAGTCCCCTCCCAACTGCCTGCCCCTCCCAAGTCCCTGGCCCTCCCAAGTCCCTAGACCCCTTCCCATGTCCCCAGTCCTTTCCCAAGTCCCTGCCCCTCCATGTCCCCAGTCCCCTCCCCAGTACCTGCCCCTCCCAAATCCCTGCCCCTCCCATGTCCCCAGTCCTCTCCCAACTGCCTGCCCTCCCAAGTCCCTGCCCCCTCCCAAGTCCCTGCCCCTCCCAGGTTCCAAGTCCCCTCCCAAGTCCCTGCCCCTCCCAGGTCCCAAGTCCTCTCCCAAGTCCCTGCCCCTCTCATGTTCCAGTCCCCACCCCAGTCCCTGCCCCTCCCATGTCCCCAGTCACCTCCCAAGTCCCCAGTCTCCTCCGAAGTCCCTGCCCCTCCCATGTCCCCAGTCCCCTCCCAACTGCCTGCCCCTCCCAATTCCCTGGCCTCCCAAGTCCCTAGTCCCTTCCCATGTCCCCAGTCCCCTCCCAAGTCCCTGCCCCACCCATGTCAACTGCCTGCCCCTCCCCAGTCCCTGCCCCTCCCATGTTCCCTCTCCCCTCCCAGTCCCTGCCCCTCCCATATCCCCATTCGCCTCCCAACTGCCTGCCCCTCCCAAGTCCCTGCCCCTCCCAAGTTCCCAGTCCCCTCCCCCAGTCCCTGCCCCTCCCATGTCCACAGTCCCCCTCCCAAGTACCCAGTCTCCTCCCAAGTCCCTGCCCCTCCCATGTTTCCAGTCCCCTCCCCAGTCCCTGCCCCTCCCATGTCCACAGTCCCCTCCCAAGTCACTGCCCCTCCCATGTCCCCAGTCCCCTCCCAACTGCCTATCCCTCTCAAGTACCTGCCCCTCCCAAGTCCTCTCCCATGTCCCCAGTCCCCTCCCAACTGCCTGCCCCTACCAATCCCTGGCCCTCCCAGGTCCCTAGTCCCCTCCCATGTCCCCAGTCCCTTCCCAAGTCCCTGCCCCTCCCAGGTCCCAAGTCCTCTCCCAAGTCCCTGTCCCTCCCATGTTCCCAGGCCCCTCCCCAGTCCCTGCCCCTCCCATGTCCACAGTCCCCTCCCAAGTCCCTGCCCCTCCCATGTCCCTATCCCCTCCCAACTGCCTGCCCTCCCAAGCCCCTGGCCCTCCCACGTTCCTAGTCCCCTCCCATGTCCCCAGTCCCCTCCCCAGTCCCTGCCCCTCCCAAATCCCTGCCCCTCCCATGCCAGCAGTCCCCTCCCATGTCCCCAGTCCCCTCCCAGGTCCCTGCCCCTCCCAAGTTCCCCTTCCCCTCCCCAATCCCTGCCCCTCCCATGTCCCAGTCCCCTCCTATCTCCCTGCCCCTCCCATGTCCCCAGTCCCCTCCCCAGTCCCTGCCCCTCCCAAATCCCTGCCCCTCCCATGCCAGCAGTCCCCCTCCCATGTCCCCAGTCCCCTCCCCAGTCCCTGCCCCTTCCATGTGCACAGTCCCCTCCCCAGTCCCTGCCCCTCCCATGTCCACAGTCCCTCCGAAGTCACTGCCCCTCCCATGTCCCCCAGTCCCCTCCCAACTGCCTGCCCCTCCCAAGTCCCTGCCCCTCCCAAGTCCCTAGTCCCCTCCCATGTCCCCAGTCCCTTCCCAAGTCCCTGCCCATCCCAAGTCCCTGCCCCTCCCAGGTCCCTAGTCCCCTCCCAGGTCCCTGCGCCCTCCCATGTCCCCAGTCCCCTCTCCAGCCCCTGCCCCTCCTAAGTCCCTGCCCCTCCCGTGTCCCCAGTCCCCTCCCAGTCCCTTCCCTTCCCAAGTCCCTAGTCCCCTCCGATGTCCCCAGTCCCCTCCCATGTCCGCAGTCCCCTCCCAACTGCCTACACCTACAAAGTCCCTGGCCCTCCAAGTCCCTAGTCCCTTCCCATATCCCCAGTCCTCTCCCAAGTCCCTGCCCCTCCCATGTCCCAGTCCCCTACCCAGTCCCTCCCCCTCCCAAATCCCTGCCCCTCCCATGTCCCAAGTCCCCTCCCAGGTCCCTGCCCTCCCAAGTCCCTAGTCCCCTCCCATGTCCCCAGTCCCCTCCCCCAGTCCCTGCCCCTCCCATGTTCCCAGTCCCCACCCCTCCCATGTCCACAGTCCCCTCCCAAGTCCCTGCCCCTCCCATGTCCCCAGTCCCCTCCCAGGTCCCTGCCCCTCCCATGTTCCCTGTCCCCTCCCCAGTCCCTGCCCCTCCCATGTCCCCATTCGCCTCCCAACTGCCTGCCCCTCCCAAGTCCCTGCCCCTCCCAAGTCCCCAGTCCCTTCCCAAGTCCCCAGTCCCTGACCCTCCCATGTTCCCAGTCCCTCCCCCAGTCCCTGCCCCTCCCATGTCCACAGTCCCCTCCCAAGTACCCAGTCTCCTCCAAATTCCCTGCCCCTCCCATGTTCCCAGTCCCCTCCCCAGTCCTGCCCCTCCCATGTCCACAGTCCCCTCCCAAGTCACTGCCCCTCCCATGTCCCCAGTCCCCTCCCAACTGCCTTCCCCTACCAATCCCTGGCCCTCCCAGGTCCCAAGTCCTCTCACAAGTCCCTGCCCCCTCCCATGTTCCCAGTCCCCTCCCCAGTCCCTGCCCCTCCCAATTCCCTGGCCCTCCCATGCCAGCAGTCCCCTCCCATGTCCCCAGTCCCCTCCCAGGTCCCTGCCCCTCCCATGTTCCCTGTCCCCTCCCTACTCCCTCCCCTCCCATGTCCCCAGTCCCCTCCCAACTGCCTGCCCCTCCCAAGTCCCTGGCCCTCCCAAGTCCCTAGTCCCTTCCCATGTCCCCAGTCCCCTCCCAACTGCCTGCCCCTCCCAAGTCCCTGGCCCTCCCAAGTCCCTAGACCCTTCCATGTCCCCAGTCCTTTCCAAGTCCCTGCCCCTCCCATGTCCCCCAGTCCCTCCCCAGTACCTGCCCCTCCCAAATCCCTGCCCCTCCCATGTCCCCAGTCCTCTCCCAACTGCCTGCCCCTCCCAAGTCCCTGCCCCTCCCAAGTCCCTGCCCCTCCCAGGTTCCAAGTCCCCTCCCAAGTCCCTGCCCCTCCCAGGTCCCAAGTCCTCTCCCAAGTCCCTGCCCCTCTCATGTTCCCAGTCCCCACCCAGTCCCTGCCCCTCCCATGTCCCCAGTCACCTCCCAAGTCCCCAGTCTCCTCCGAAGTCCCTGCCCCCTCCCATGTCCCCAGTCCCCTCCCAACTGCCTGCCCCTCCCAATTCCCTGGCCCTCCCAAGTCCCTAGTCCCTTCCCATGTCCCCCAGTCCCCTCCCAAGTCCCTGCCCCACCCATGTCAACTGCCTGCCCCTCCCCAGTCCCTGCCCCTCCCATGTTCCCTCTCCCCTCCCAGTCCCTGCCCCTCCCATATCCCCATTCGCCTCCCAACTGCCTGCCCCTCCCAAGTCCCTGCCCCTCCCAAGTTCCCAGTCCCCTCCCCAGTCCCTGCCCCTCCCATGTCCACAGTCCCCTCCCAAGTACCCAGTCTCCTCCCAAGTCCCTGCCCCTCCCATGTTTCCAGTCCCCTCCCCAGTCCCTGCCCCTCCCATGTCCACAGTCCCCTCCCAAGTCACTGCCCCTCCCATGTCCCCAGTCCCCTCCCAACTGCCTATCCCTCTCAAGTACCTGCCCCTCCCAAGTCCTCTCCCATGTCCCCAGTCCCCTCCCAACTGCCTGCCCCTACCAATCCCTGGCCCTCCCAGGTCCCTAGTCCCTCCCATGTCCCCAGTCCCTTCCAAGTCCCTGCCCCTCCCAGGTCCCAAGTCCTCTCCCAAGTCCCTGTCCCTCCCATGTTCCCAGGCCCCTCCCCAGTCCCTGCCCCTCCCATGTCCACAGTCCCCCTCCCAAGTCCCTGCCCCTCCCATGTCCCTATCCCCTCCCAACTGCCTGCCCCTCCCAAGCCCCTGGCCCTCCCACGTTCCTAGTCCCCTCCCATGTCCCCAGTCCCCTCCCAGTCCCTGCCCCTCCAAATCCCTGCCCCTCCCATGCCAGCAGTCCCCTCCCATGTCCCCAGTGCCCTCCCAGGTCCCTGCCCCTCCCAAGTTCCCTGTCCCCTCCCCAATCCCTGCCCCTCCCATGTCCCCAGTCCCCTCCTATCTCCCTGCCCCCTCCCATGTCCCCAGTCCCCTCCCCAGTCCCTGCCCCTCCCAAATCCCTGCCCCTCCCATGCGAGCAGTCCCCTCCCATGTCCCCAGTCCCCTCCCCAGTCCTGCCCCTTCCATGTGCACAGTCCCCTCCCCAGTCCCTGCCCCTCCCATGTCCACAGTCCCCTCCGAAGCACTGCCCCTCCCATGTCCCCAGTCCCCTCCCAACTGCCTGCCCCCTCCCAAGTCCCTGCCCCCTCCCAAGTCCCTAGTCCCCTCCCATGTCCCCAGTCCCTTCCCAAGTCCCTGCCATCCCAAGTCCCTGCCCCTCCCAGGTCCCTAGTCCCCTCCCAGGTCCCTGCGCCTCCCATGTCCCCAGTCCCCTCTCCAGCCCCTGCCCCTCCTAAGTCCCTGCCCCTCCCGTGTCCCCAGTCCCCTCCCAGTCCCTTCCCTTCCAAGTCCCTAGTCCCTCCGATGTCCCCAGTCCCCCCTCCCATGTCCGCAGTCCCCTCCCAACTGCCTACACCTACAAAGTCCCTGGCCCTCCCAAGTCCCTAGTCCCTTCCCATATCCCCAGTCCTCTCCCAAGTCCCTGCCCCTCCATGTCCCCAGTCCCCTCCCCAGTCCCTCCCCCTCCCAAATCCTGCCCCTCCCATGTCCCAAGTCCCCTCCCAGGTCCCTGCCCTCCCAAGTCCCTAGTCCCCTCCCATGTCCCCAGTCCCCTCCCCAGTCCCCTGCCCCTCCCATGTCCCCAGTCCCCTCCCATGTCCCCAGTCCCCTCCCAAGTCCCCTGATCCTGCCATGTTCCCAGTCCCCCACACCAGTCCCTGCCCCTCCCATGTTACCAGTCCCCTCCCCAGTCCCTCCCCCTCCCATGTCCACAGTCCCCTTCCGGGTCACTGCCCCCCCCATGTCCCCAGTCCCCTCCCAACTGCCTGCCCCTCCCAATTCCCTGCCGCTCCAAGTCCCTAGACCCCTCCCATGTCCCCCGTCCCTTCCCAAGTCCCTGCCCCTCCAAGTCCCTGCCCCTCCCAGGTTCAAAGTCCCCTCCCAAGTGCCTGCTCCTCCCATGTCCCCAGTCCCCACCCCAGTCCCTGCCCCTCCCAAGTCCCTGCCCCTCGCATGTCCCCAGTCCCCTCCAAAGTCCCTGACCCTCCCAAGTCCCTGCCCCTCCAGGTCCCAAGTCCTCTCCCAAGTCCCTGCCCCTCTCATGTTCCCAGTCCCCACCCCAGTCCCTGCCCCTTCCATGTGCACAGTCCCCTCCCAAGTCCCTGCCCCTCCCATGTCCCCCAGTCCCCTCCGAAGTGCCTGCCCCTCCCAAGTCCCTGGCCCTCCCAAGTCCCTAGTCCTTCCCATGTCCCCAGTCCCCTCCCAAATCCCTGTCCCTCCCATGCAAGCAGTCCCCTCCCATGTCCGCAGTCCCCTCCCCAATCCCTGCCCCTCCCAAGTCCCCAGTCCCTTCCCAAGTCCCCAGTCCCCTCCCAAGTCCCTGACCCTCCCATGTTCCCAGTCCCCTCCCAAGTCCCCAGTCTCCTCCCAAGTCCCTGCCCCTCCCATGTTCCCAGTCCCCTCCCGAGTCCCCTGCCCCTCCCATGTCACATTCCCCTCCCAAGTCCCCTCCCATGTCCCCAGTCCCCTCCCAACTGCCTGCCCCTCCCAAGTCCCTGGCCCTCCAGGTCCCTAGTCCTCTCCCATGTCCCCAGTCCATTCCCAAGTCCCTGCCCCTCCCCAGTCCCTGCCCCTCCCATGTTCCCAGTCCCCACCCCTCCCATGTCCACAGTCCCCTCCCAAGTCCCTGCCCCTCCCATTTCCCCAGTCCCCTCCCAGGTCCCTGCCCCTCCCATGTTCCCTGTCCCCTCCCCAGTCCCTGCCCCTCCCATGTCCCCATTCGCCGTCCCCATTCGCCTCCCAACTGCCTGCCCCTCCCAAGTCCCTGCCCCTCCCAAGTCCCCAGTCCCTTCCCAAGTCCCCAGTCCCTGACCCTCCCATGTTCCCAGTCCCCTCCCAAGTACCCAGTCTCCTCCCAAGTCCCTGCCCCTCCCATGTTCCCAGTCCCCTCCCCAGTCCCTGCCCCTCCCATGTCCACAGTCCCCTCCCAAGTCACTGCCCCTCCCATGTCCCCAGTCCCCTCCCAACTGCCTTCCCCTACCAATCCCTGGCCCTCCCAGGTCCCAAGTCCTCTCACAAGTCCCTGCCCCTCCCATGTTCCCAGTCCCCTCCCCAGTCCCTGCCCCTCCCAATTCCCTGGCCCTCCCATGCCAGCAGTCCCCTCCCATGTCCCCAGTCCCCTCCCAGGTCCCTGCCCCTCCCATGTTCCCTGTCCCCTCCCTACTCCCTCCCCTCCCATGTCCCCAGTCCCCTCCCAACTGCCTGCCCCTCCCAAGTCCCTGGCCCTCCCAAGTCCCTAGTCCCTTCCCATGTCCCCAGTCCCCTCCCAACTGCCTGCCCCTCCCAAGTCCCTGGCCCTCCCAAGTCCCTAGACCCTTCCCATGTCCCCAGTCCTTTCCCAAGTCCCTGCCCCTCCCATGTCCCCAGTCCTCTCCCAACTGCCAGCCCCTCCCAAGTCCCTGCCCCTCCCAAGTCCCTGCCCCTCCCAGGTTCCAAGTCCCCTCCCAAGTCCCTGCCCCTCCCAAGTCCCTGCCCCTCCCAGGTCCCAAGTCCTCTCCCAAGTCCCTGCCCCTCTCATGTTCCCAGTCCCCACCCCAGTCCCTGCCCCTCCCATGTCCTCAGTCCCCTCCCAAGTCCCCAGTCCCCTCCGAAGTCCCTGCCCCTTCCATGTCCCCAGTCCCCTCCCAACTGCCTGCCCCTCCCAATTCCCTGGCCCTCCCAAGTCCCTAGTCCCTTCCCATGTCCCCAGTCCCCTCCCAAGTCCCTGCCCCACCCATGTCAACTGCCTGCCCCTCCCCAGTCCCTGCCCCTCCCATGTTCCCTCTCCCCTCCCCAGTCCCTGCCCCTCCCATATCCCCATTCGCCTCCGAACTGCCTGCCCCTCCCAAGTCCCTGCCCCTCCCAAGTTCCCAGTCCCCTCCCCAGTCCCTGCCCCTCCCATGTCCACAGTCCCCTCCCAAGTACCCAGTCTCCTCCCAAGTCCCTGCCCCTCCCATGGTTCCAGTCCCCTCCCCAGTCCCTGCCCCTTCCATGTCCACAGTCCCCTCCCAAGTCACTGCCCCTCCCATGTCCCCAGTCCCCTCCCAACTGCCTATCCCTCTCAAGTACCTGCCCCTCCCAAGTCCTCTCCCATGTCCCCAGTCCCCTCCCAGGTCCCTGCCCCTCCCAAGTTCCCTGTCACCTCCCCAATCCCTGCCCCTCCCATGTCCCCAGTCCCCTCCTATCTCCCTGCCCCTCCCATTTCCCCAGTCCCCTCCCCAGTCCCTGCCCCTCCCAAGTCCCCAGTCCCTTCCCAATTCCCCAGGCCCCTCCCAAGTCCCTGACCCTCCCATGTTCCCAGTCCCCTCCCCAGTCCCTGCCCCTCCCATGTCCACAGTCCCCTCCGAAGTCACTGCCCCTCCCATGCCCCCACTCCCCTCCCAACTGCCTGCCCCTCCCAAGTCCCTGCCCCTCCCAAGTCCCTAGTCCCCTCCCATGTCCCCAGTCCCTTCCCAAGTCCCTGCCCATCCCAAGTCCCTGCCCCTCCCAGGTCCCTAGTCCCCTCCCAGGTCCCTGCGCCTCCCATGTCCCCAGTCCCCTCTCCAGCCCGTGCCCCTCCTAAGTCCCTGCCCCTCCCGTGTCCCCAGTCCCCTCCCAGTCCCTTCCCTTCCCAAGTCCCTAGTCCCCTCCGATGTCCCCAGTCCCCTCCCATGTCCGCAGTCCCCTCCCAACTGCCTACCCCTACAAAGTCCCTGGCCCTCCCAAGTCCCTAGTCCCTTCCCATATCCCCAGTCCTCTCCCAAGTCCCTGCCCCTCCCATGTCCCCAGTCCCCTCCCCAGTCCCTCCCCCTCCCAAATCCCTGCCCCTCCCAAGTCCCTAGTCCCCTCCCATGTCCCCAGTCCCCTCCCCAGTCCCTGCCCCTCCCATGTCCCCAGTCCCCTCCCATGTCCCCAGTCCCCTCCCAAGTCCCTGATCCTGCCATGTTCCCAGTCCCCACACCAGTCCCTGCCCCTCCCATGTTACCAGTCCCCTCCCCAGTCCCTCTCCCTCCCATGTCCACAGTCCCCTTCCGGGTCACTGCCCCCCCCATGTCCCCAGTCCCCTCCCAACTGCCTGCCCCTCCCAATTCCCTGCCGCTCCAAGTCCCTAGTCCCCTCCCATGTCCCCCGTCCCTTCCCAAGTCCCTGCCCCTCTCAAGTCCCTGCCCCTCCCAGGTTCAAAGTCCCCTCCCAAGTCCCTGCTCCTCCCATGTCCCCAGTCCCCTCCCCAGTCCCTGCCCCTCCCAAGTCCCTGCCCCTCGCATGTCCCCAGTCCCCTCCAAAGTCCCTGACCCTCCCAAGTCCCTGCCCCTCCCAGGTCCCAAGTCCTCTCCCAAGTCCCTGCCCCTCTCATGTTCCCAGTCCCCACCCCAGTCCCTGTCCCTTCCATGTGCACAGTCCCCTCCCAAGTCCCTGCCCCTCCCATGTCCCCAGTCCCCTCCGAAGTGCCTGCCCCTCCCAAGTCCCTGGCCCTCCCAAGTCCCTAGTCCCTTCCCATGTCCCCAGTCCCCTCCCAAATCCCTGTCCCTCCCATGCAAGCAGTCCCCTCCCATGTCCGCAGTCCCCTCCCCAATCCCTGCCCCTCCCAAGTCCCCAGTCCCTTCCCAAGTCCCCAGTCCCCTCCCAAGTCCCTGCCCCTCCCATGTTCCCAGTCCCCTCCCAAGTCCCCAGTCTCCTCCCAAGTCCCTGCCCCTCCCATGTTCCCAGTCCCCTCCCGAGTCCCTGCCCCTCCCATGTCCACATTCCCCTCCCAAGTCCCCTCCCATGTCCCCAGTCCCCTCCCAACTGCCTGCCCCTCCCAAGTCTCTGGCCCTCCCAGGTCCCTAGTCCTCTCCCATGTCCCCAGTCCATTCCCAAGTCCCTGCCCCTCCCCAGTCCCTGCCCCTCCCATGTTCCCAGTCCCCACCCCTCCCATGTCCACAGTCCCCTCCCAAGTCCCTGCCCCTCCTATGTCCCCAGTCCCCTGCGAACTGCCTGCCCCTCCCAATTCCCTGGCCCTCCCAAGCCCCTAGTCCCTTCCCATGTCCCCAGTCCCCTCCCAAGTCCCTGCCCCTCCCATGTATACTGCCTTTCCCTCCCCAGTCCCTGCCCCTCCCATGTCCCCAGTCCCCTCCCAGGTCCCTGCCCCTCCCATGTTCCCTGTCCCCTCCCCAGTCCCTGCCCCTCCCATGTCCCCATTCGCCTCCCAACTGCCTGCCCCTCCCAAGTCCCTGCCCCTCCCAAGTCCCCAGTCCCTTTCCAACTCCCCAGTCCCTGACCCTCCCATGTTCCCAGTCCCCTCCCCAGTCCCTGCCCCCTCCCATGTCCCCAGTCCCATCCCAAGTACCCAGTCCCCTCCCAAGTCCCTGCCCCTCCCATGTTCCCAGTCCCCTCCCCAGTCCCTGCCCCTCCCATGTCCACAGTCCCCTCCCAAGTCACTGCCCCTCCCATGTCCCCAGTCCCCTCCCAACTGCCTTCCCCTACCAATCCCTGGCCCTCCCAGGTCCCAAGTCCTCTCCCAAGTCCCTGCCCCTCCCATGTTCCCAGTCCCCTCCCCAGTCCCTGCCCCTCCCAATTCCCTGGCCCTCCCATGCCAGCAGTCTCCTCCCATGTCCCCAGTCCCCTCCCAGGTCCCTGCCCCTCCCATGTTCCCTGTCCCCTCCCTACTCCCTCCCCTCCCCTCCCATATCCCCAGTCCCCTCCCAAGTCCCTGCCCCTCCCATGTCCCCAGTCCCCTCCCATGTCCCTGCTCCTCCCAAATCCCTGCCCCTCCCATGCCAGCAGTCCCCTCCCATGTCACCAGTCCCCTCCCAGGTCCCTGCCCCTCCCATGTTCCCTCTCCCCTCCCCAGTCCCTGCCCCTCCCAAGTCCCTGCCCCTCGCATGTCCCCAGTCCCCTCCCAAGTCCCTGACCCTCCCAAGTCCCTGCCCCTCCCAGGTCCCAAGTCCTCTCCCAAGTCCCTGCCCCTCTCATGTTCCCAGTCCCCACCCCAGTCCCTGCCCCTTCCATGTGCACAGTCCCCTCCCAAGTCCCTGCCCCTCCCATGTCCCCAGTCCCCTCCGAAGTGCCTGCCCCTCCCAAGTCCCTGGCCCTCCCAAGTTCCTAGTCCCTTCCCATGTCCCCAGTCCCCTCCCAAATCCCTGTCCCTCCCATGCAAGCAGTCCCCTCCCATGTCCGCAGTACCCTCCCCAATCCCTGGCCCCTCCCAGGTCCCTAGTCCCCTCCCATGTCCCCAGTCCCCTCCCAAGTCCCTGCCCCTCCCATGTCCCCAGTCCCCTCCCCAGTCCCTGCTCCTCCCAAATCCCTGCCCCTCCCATGCCAGCAGTCCCCTCCCATGTCACCAGTCCCCTCCCAGGTCCCTGCCCCTCCCATGTTCCCTGTCCCCTCCCCAGTTCCTGCCCCTCCCAAGTCCCTGCCCCTCGCATGTCCCCAGTCCCCTTCCAAGTCCCTGACCCTCCGAAGTCCCTGCCCCTCCCAGGTCCCAAGTCCTCTCCCAAGTCCCTGCCCCTCTCATGTTC
>JAUMJM010000215.1:0-15359 GCA_033558235.1 Neomorphus geoffroyi | reverse complement strand
GGAGGAGGCTCAGGAATTGGGGAGGGGGCTCTGTGTGGGCACCCCAGGAGTTTGGGGGGTGGGGGGGACACCAAGGAATTGGGGGTTTGGGGGCAGAATTGGGGGGGCGATGGGTTTGGGGGTGCCTGGGAATGGGGGTTCAGAGCATCTGGGGTCCCCTGAGTCTGGGGGTGCCCTGTGTGCACAAAGTTTGGGGTGCAAAGGGTTTGGGGGTGCAGGTCCTGTGTGGCTGGGGGTCCCCAAGTCGGGGGGTGCCCTGTGCACCGGGGGGTTTTGGGTGCAAGTGGTTTCGGGGGTGCCTGGGAATGGGGGTCCCGTGCATCGGGGGGGGGGGGCTGAATCTGGGGGGGGTCTCCTATGATCCAAAGATTTTGGGTGCAGTAGATTTGGGAATAGGGGTCCCCTGAGTCTGGGGGGTGCTCTGTGTGCCAGGGATTTTGGGGTGTATAGAGCTTGGGGGTGCCTGGGAATGGGGGTCCGGTGTGTCTGGGGGTCCCCCCAGTCTGGGGGGTGCCCTGTGTGCCAAGGATTTTGGGGTGCAGTGGGTTTGGGGGTGCCTGGGAATGGGGGTCCTGTGTGTCTGGGGGGTCTCCCGAGTCTGGGGGTGCCCTGTGTGTGGAGGGTTTTGGGGTGCAGTGGACTTGGGGGTTTCTGGGAGTGGGGATTCAGTGCACCCCACGTTGGAAAAGTTGGTTTGGGGGAGTCCTGGTGCACCCCAAGATTGGAGGAGCCGTTTTGGGGGGGCTCCTGGTGCTCCCAAGGTTGGAAGAGGTGGTTTGGGGGGGGCTCCCAAGGTTGGCGGAGTTGGTTTGGGGGGGCTCCTGGTGCTCCCCAAGGTTGGAGGAGTCGTTTTGGGGGATCTCCTGGTGCTCCCCAAGGTTGAAGGAGCCGTTTTGGGGGGGCTCCTGGTGCTCTCCAAGGTTGGAAGAGGTGGTTTGGGGGGGGCTCCCAAGGTTGGAGGAGTTGGTTTGGGGGGGGCTCCTGGTGCTCCCCAAGGTTGGAGGAGCCGGTTTGGGGGGGCTCCTGCGTGAAGGCGTCTCCACCAGGAGGTTCGGAGGCGGGATCGAGGACACCTCGAGGACAACTGTGCTGGGGGGGGAAGGGTTGACCTTTGGCCTTGGCCGGAGCGGAGTAATTTCTCGCGCCGTTTCCACCACCCTCGTCTTCTCGCCGGGCGCCGCAGTCGAGCTCGGCTTTCGGGAGCCGAGGGGAGACATTTGGGTGGGGGGTGATGGTGGGGTGGGGTCTCCTGGTTGGATGGCGTCTCCCTATGGAAGTGTCGGTCATCACGTTGACGTGGTGATGGGGTCTCACCAGGGAGGGATGAACATGGGGTTCATCTGACCTCCCCGGGTCATCCGTAGGTTCATCCATTGGGGTGGGGAGTGTTGACCCTCTTAGAGGTGGAGCTGTTGAGTTGGGGAGGTGCTCCAGGCCACGTTGGGTGGGGCTTGGAGCCCCCTCATCTGATGGGAGGTGTCCCTGCCCTTGGAACTGGTGGGCTTGGAGGTCCCATCCAACCCAACCCATCCCATGAATCCAAGGGTTGACCCACACACCACGAGGGGGGGGAACTGGATGGGCTTGGATGTCCCTTCTGATCCAACCCATTCCATGATTCCAAGTGTTGGCCAACACTCCATGAGGGTGGAACTGGATGGCTTTGAGGACCCTTCCAACTCAACCCAACCCAACCTATTCCATTGTTCTAAGGGTTGGCCAACTCTTCTTGAGGGTGGAACTGGATGGGCTTCGAGGTCCCTTCCAACCCAACCCATTCCATGATTCCAAGGGTTGACCCACACACCATGGGGGTGGAACTGGATGACTTTGAGGTCCCTTCCAACTCAACCCAACCCAATGCAACCCATTCCATGATTCCAAGGGTTGGCCAACACACCACGAGGATGGAACTGGATGGGCTTTGAGGACCCTTCCAACTCAACCCAACCCAACCTATTCCATCATTCCAAGCGTTGGCCAACACTCCATGAGGGTGGAACTGGGTGATCTTTAAGGTCACTTCCGACCCAACCCATTCCATGATTCCAAGGGTTGGCCAACACACGAGGGATGGGCTTGGAGGTCCCTTCCGACCCAAGCCATTCCACGATTCCATGACCTGCCCTGAGGAGGACGCGTGGGAATGGAGGTGTTGGAGCAGGCCTGGTTCCCGAGACTCCGTGTTCTTGGCTCGGGTTGGAGATCGCAGCTCCCAGCCTGGTTCCATCAAGATGCTGCCAAATCCAGAAGCAAATTGTCCACTGGCATCTTCGTGCCAGGGCAGGATGGTGACCACACTCTGGTGGCTTCTGGCACCTTTGGGTGGCTTTGGGGCTCCCCTTGGACAATGGGGCTGGGATGGGACCATTGGGAACCTTCCTCCGTGGGGAGGTGTTTACTCATGGAACGGGTTGGGTTGGAAGGGACCTCAAAGCCCATCCAGTTCCAACCCCTTGGTGCGTTGGCCAACCCTTGGGATCATGGAATGGGTTGGCTGGAAGGGACCTTCAAGCCCTCTCCAGTTCCACCTCCTCCTGGTAGAAGGAGAAACCCTTGGGATCATGGGTTGGGTTGGCTTGGAAGGGACCTCCAAGCCCATCCAGTTCCAACCCCCACTGGACCAGGGGGCTCCAAACCCCACCCAACCTGGCCTGGGACACCTCCAGGGATGGGACAACCACCACTTCTTTGGGCAACCATTGTCCCACCACGGGTTTAACATGGGGGGGGGGGGCTTCTTCTGGCCATGCCTCAGTTTCCCCACGTGTGAGCGAGAGACCCTTGAGGTTCCCAAGGTTGGTGGGACCTGGGATGTCAAGACCAAACCCTCTTAGAAACGGACAAGCAGAGGTCGTCGTGCCCTCAGAGCGGCCCCTGAGGCTCTGCCAGCCCCAAATCGAATTCCCCTCCAGCTCCAGATGCCGGGAATTCAATTTGCCGAGGTCCAGCAGAGGTTGATTAACGAGCTCCCTAATTACCGAGCAGAGCCGGGAGGAGATGCCAGAACCTCACGTCTCCCCGTCCATCGCTCCAAGTCCTCTCCATGGGATCTGGTGGTCCCTGCCTTCGTCCATGGGACCTGGTGGTCCCCATCCCCTCCAAGGGATCTGGTGGTCCCTGTCTCATCCAAGGGACCTGGTGGTCCCCATCCCCTCCAAGGGATCTGGTGGTCCCCATCCCCTCCATGGGATCTGGTCGTCCCTGCCTCATCCAAGGGATCTGGTGGTCCCTGCCTCATCCAAGGGCCCTGGTGGTTCCCATCCCCTCCAAGGGACCCGGTGGTTCCCATCCCCTCCATGGGACCTGGTGGTCCCCATCCCCTCCAAGGGATCTGGTGGTCCCTGCCTCATCTATGGGACCTGGTGGTCCCCATCCCCTCCAAGGGACCCGGTGGTCCCCATCCCCTCCATGGGACCTGGTGGTCCCCATCCCCTCCAAGGGATCTGGTGGTCCCTGCCTCATCTATGGGACCTGGTGGTCCCCATCCCCTCCAAGGGACCCGGTGGTCCCCATCCCCTCCATGGGACCTGGTGGTCCCCATCCCCTCCAAGGGATCTGGTGGACCCCATCCCCTCCATGGGACCTGGTGGTTCCCATCCCCTCCAAGGGATCTGGTGGTCCCTGCCTCATCCATGGGACCTGGTGGTCCCCATCCCCTGCATGGGACCTGGTTGGTCCCAATGCCCTCCATAGGTCCCAGTGGTCCCAGTCTCCTCCAAGGGACCTGGTGGTCCTTGTTCCCTCCAAGGGACCCAGTGGTCCCCATGCCCTCCATCGATCCCAGTGGTCCCAGTCCTCTCCGTAAGTCCTGGTGGTCCCTGTCCTCTCCATGGGTCCTGATGGTCCCTGTCTCCTTCAAGGGACTTGGTGGTCCCCATCCCCTCTGTGGGACCTGGTGGTCCTTGTTCCCTCCATAGGTCCTGGTGGTCCCCATCCCCTCCAGCCCTTGGCTCAGTGCCTGGGTCCGTGTGTGTCGTGTGTGTGTCCCCCCCTCCCTCCAGTGTCTCCATGTCCCTCAGGATGAAGGTGCTTGGGTACCAGGGAGGAGTTGATGGAGTTGATGGAGGAGTTGCCGGGTGGTTGGTGAGGGCTCCGTGGCTTCCATGGGCGCCCGTGGAATCATGGGGTGGGTTGGGTTGGAAGGGACCTCCAAGCCCATCCAGTTCCATGGGCAGGGACACCTCCCGCTGGATCGGGGGCTCCAAGTTCCATCCAAGCTGGCCTTGGGCACCTCCAGGAAAGGGGCAGCCATGAACTTGGGGCAACTGGATCCAGTAGAAGCTTCCCTGGAGCCCCTTTCCATACTGGAAGCTCCTCTGAGGTGTCCTCAGAGTCTTCTCCAGGCTCAGCAACCCCAACTCTCCCAGCCTGGCCTCGTACGGGAGGTTCTCCAGCCCTGGGATCATCTCCGTGGCCTCCTCTGGCCTCGCTCCAACAGCTCCAGGTCCTTCTCACATTGGGGACTCTGTGATGGGTTGAGGGACAGGAGACGTGGGGCTGGGAAGGGTCCTTGTCCCCTCTCCACCATGGGACGTGGGTTGGGGACAGGAGATGTGGGGCCGAGCGTGATCCCCACCCTTTATCTTCTCCTTGCACCTGGTTCCCCCCCCTAAAATTACGACTTCCTTCCCTTCCCGGCGCGCGCGACCCCGTCCCCCTTCCACCTCCGTTCTCACCGCGCGTTAATTAGCGGCCGCCTCGTTTGGCTGGCGCGGCCGGAGCTGCCGTTCCGAGAAGGCCACGATGTTCTTGAGGACGGGAAATCCTTGAGGAACGCGGCCGCGAGCCCCGTCCGTTTGTCCTGCCCGACGCGCGGACATCAACAGGAAACGACCTTGACTCCAGCCCCGTCCCGTCAGCCCCCGGCGAGGCCGGGACCTTGGGCTGGTGCCAACGTGGTGGGACCAGCGGGGTGAGGAGGGGGTTCTGCCCCTCTGCTCCGCTCGGGGGAGACCCCACCTGCAGCCCTGGGTCCAGCTCTGGAGTCCTGAGCACAGGAAGGACCTGGAGCTGTTGGAGCGAGGCCAGAGGAGGCCACGGAGATGATCCCAGGGCTGGAGCAGCTCCTGTGCGAGGCCAGGCTGGGAGAGCTGGGGTTGTTGAGCCTGGAGAGGAGAAGGATCTGGGGAGACCTTAGAGCAGCATCCAGTGTGGAAAGGGGCTCCAGGGAAGCTTCCAGTGGCCCAGGTTGCCCAGGGAAGCAGTGGCTGCCCCATCCCTGGAGGTCTTCAAGGCCAACTGGGTGATCTTTAAGCACCCTTCCAACCCAACCCATTCCATGGTTCCTTCATCTTTGAGGTCTCTTCCAACCCAACCCAACCCAACCCAACCCAACCCAACCCAACGCCTTCCATGGTTCCATGGTGGTTGATATCCCTTCCAACCCAGCCCCTTCCGTGGTTCCATGATCTTTGAGGTCTCTTCCAACCCAACCCAACCCAACCCAACCCAACCCATTCCCTGGTTCCATGATGGTTGAGGCCCCTTCCAACCCAACCCATCCCATAATTCTCCACCGGAAAACCGTTGGAAGGAGACGCCGAGCTCCACGCTTGAGTTTTTGGGTTCTTGGACTCAACCTTCCCAGCCAACCCCAACCCCAACGCGGCCCCCCTTGGCCACGCACGGGCAGGGGAGCCGAGGCACGGGTGGGCACGCAGGGTGGGCACGCAGGGTGGGCACGCGGTGGGGTGGGGGGGCTGGGGGGGTCGCAGCGTCCCTTTTGGGGTGGTTGAGTCCACGATTTTGTTTCCTCCATCCCTGGGTGCCGAGGTGGCTCCATGCCAGGTCCTCTGCTCGCAGGACCCGACTCCTCCATCCGTCCCCACCAGGGGTGGGGGTGGGGGTGGGGGTGTCGGGGGGGGGGGCAAACGAGGCGAGAGCTCTCCCAGTTGGGTTCCCTTCCCGCTTGCGCTCGTTAGCCCCGATAATTGATGAGGTCATTAAGGAGCCACCTCGGCTCCCAGGTCCCTGCGGCGCCAGGGGGTTAACGCGATGGCATGGGGGCCACGCGGGGCTCTGCCCGTCTGTCTGTCTGTCCGTCCGGGCCGTGGTCCCAGGGGGGGTGGCACTGGGGGGGGCAGCAGGGTGGGGAAACTGGGAGGGGGGTGGGGGTGGTACTGGGGGAGCATCAGAGGGGAAACTGGGGGCATCGGGGGGAAACCGGGAGATGAGGGGTGATACTGGGAGATGAGGGGTGGCACTGGGGGCATCAGGGTGGTACTGGGGGATGAGGGGTGACACTGGGGGCATCAGGGGTGGCACTGGGGAGCATCGGGGTGGTACTGGGGGATGAGGGGTGACACTGGGGGCATCAGGGTGGTACTGGGGGACGAGGGGTGACACTGGGGACATCAGGGGTGGCACTGGGGAGCATCGTGGTGGTACTGGGGGATGAGGGGTGACACTGAGGGCATCGGGGGGGAAACTGTGGGGCATCAGGGATGGTACTGGGAGATGAGGGGTGGCACTGGGGGCATCAGGGGTGACACTGAGGGGCATCGGGGGGATACTGGGGGCATCAGGGATGGTAATGGGGGCAGCAGGGGGGAAACGGGGCATCAGGGGTGATACTGGGAGATGAGGAGTGATACTGGGGGCATCAGGGATGGCACTGGGGGATGAGGGATGATACTGGGGAGCATCAGGGGTGGCAATGGAGGCATCAGGGATGGTACTGGGGGATCAGGGGTGGCACTGGGGGCATCAGGGGTGATACTGGGGGCATCGGGGATGATACTGGGGAGCACCAGAGGCGGCACTGGAGGCATCAGGGATGGTACTGGGGGATGAGGAGTGATACTGGGGGCATCAGGGATGGTACTGGGTGCATCGGGGTGGTACTGGGGGATGAGGAGTGATACTGGGGGCATCAGGGATGGCACTGGAGGCATCAGGGATGGTATTGGGGGCATCGGGGTGATACTGGGAGGGGGCTGGGGGTGACACTGGGGGGCATCAGGGATGCTGGTGGCATCAGAGAGGCTTCCCTGGGGCTTGGGGACAGAAGGACACGGAGGGGGGGTGTGGTCAGGGACCTCCCAGTGCCACTCAGCGAGCAGCGCCAGCGCATTTCCTTCCCGGGGTGGCACCCGGTGCCCCCAGGAGCCGCCCCCCCCCCCCCGGTCTCAGT
Source organism: Neomorphus geoffroyi (assembly GCA_033558235.1). Classification (NCBI taxonomy): domain Eukaryota; kingdom Metazoa; phylum Chordata; class Aves; order Cuculiformes; family Neomorphidae; genus Neomorphus; species Neomorphus geoffroyi. Next base: position 8,224 of record JAUMJM010000215.1, on the reverse strand, counting down.
TTCCCCCCCGACACCCCAAGAAGCCCAGCTCCTCCTGCGGGCACTGCTGGCTCCCTGCCAGCTCTGGGCTATTTTTAACCACCTGGGGGGGGGTGGGAGGGGTGGGGAGGTGGGGGTGGGGGGGTTGGTGAGAGCAGCCCCCCCCTCTTCCACCCCTGGGGAAAAGGGAGCAGGGCTGGGGGGGGGGGTGTCAGCATCGCCGGGGGGGGCAGAGGGGGATGAATCACAGCGCGGGGATATTTTTATCAGCGCCAGATTGCGCGGGGGGGGGGGGGGGGGGGGGGGCGAGGGAGCTGCGGGGGCGCTGGCAGAACGCGGGGTGCTGGGGTGCAGCCGGGGGGGGGGGGGGGGGGGGCTGGGGGGGCTGGAATGCTCCCTTGGGAGCTGGGGCTGCACGTTTTGGGGTGCAGGGATGGTGTTGGCATCGCGCTGCCGCGGCCTGAGGGGTGACGAGTGCAGGGGGGGCAGAAGGAAGGGGGTGCTGGGGTGCAGCTTGGGGGGATTATGGGAGGGGGGGTCTGGGATGGGGATTTGGGGGGGCTGGGATGCTCCCTCAGGAGCTGGGGCTGCACGTTTTGGGGTGCAGGGATGGTGTTGGCATCGCACTGCTGTGACCTGAGGGGTGACGAGTGCAGGGGTGGCACCGGGGGGGGCAGAAGGAAGGGGGGGCCAGGACTGGGGTGCATCTTGGGGGGGGGGGCTGGGAGGGGGGGGCGGGGGGGGGCTGGGATGCTTCCTTGGGAGCTGGGGCTGCACGTTTTGGGGTGCAGGGATGGTGTTGGCATCGCGCTGCCGCGGCCTGAGGGGTGACGAGTGCAGGGGTGGCACCGGGGGGGGGCAGAAGGAAGGGGGTGCAGGATCTGCTGACTCAGCATCTCGGATGCGTTTTGATTTGATTTGATCTGATTCGATTGGATCGGATTTGATTTGATTTGGGAGCCCCAGCGCGGCGAGCGAAGCCTTGGCAGCCGCAGCGCCGCCCGCCCGCCGTGCCAGGGCCATCGCTCTGCCCGCTGCCAACGCCCTTTAATCCACTTAGGGAATTAATTGGCATCATTTCCCTCTCGTTCCCAGGTGGGCAAAGTCCTGGAAAGGTGGGGGGGGGTGGGGGATGGGGGGGAATGGGGGGGGAAGAGCATCCAAGACGGAGTCAAATCATTGCCCGGGGCTTTGCCCTGACACCTTGGTGCCAGCGCCCGTGGGCGGCGGTGGCAGGACCCACCTGGGCTGCAGGTGTGACCTCCTCCTGGCAAGGCAGGTTCCCCTCGGTAACCCCAGAGCTTGGGCTGGATCCGACCTGTGCCCACCCCAGGGGGGCACCTGCTCCCCCCCCCCGGGCACAGGACCAGCACCCTGAGCTCCTCCATGGGGATGGATCCGACCTGTGCCCATTCCAGGGGGGCACCTGCTCCCCCCCGGGCACAGGACCAGCACCCTGAGCTGCGGTGAAGTTGGGCACTGGGCAAACTGGAGTGACTGGAAATTCCCGCTGGCACCGTTGTCCCATGGGGAAATGAGAGCAGAGTGGGGGCAGCTCGGGGCGGGGGGGGTGGGGTGGGGGGGGCGCTGGCACAGCAAACCCAGCATCTCCATCCTCCCAGGGGCAGAGGAAAGGTGGCACCGGTGCCAGGTTGGTGAGGCCGCGGGGAGCGGGACAGGGGTGCCGCTCCCCCCTCATCTGCTTGGCAGGAGCAGCACCCTCAGCTCCTGGGGGGCATTGGTGATGCCCGATGTCCGTGCCATGTCCCATGCCACCGTGGCTGGGATGGGGACCGGGAGCTGGTGCCAACGCCGAGGAAACGCGATTGCTCGGTGCTTTCTCCCTTCATTCGGTAAATTCACCCTCCGTGCCCCCCCGGGAGGTGCTGTGGTCGCTCTGCCCTCCTGCCAAGCTGGCACGCTGGGCAGTGGCAGATGGCGAAGCCTCTCCAGGGTGCGTTTTGGTCCCAGCTCAGTGGGTGCTGGTGGCATCTCCTGTGACAGGGAAGGGGTGGCCGATGGCTTCGTCTCCCCGCTGGCATCCGGAGGATCCCCACTGTGCCAGAGACGCTTGTGCCAACGCGCCTTCATCCCAACACCCCAACCCAGCCAAGTGGTGGTGAAGAACAACACCCCCCCACCCCCCCCAGCGCTGCCAGCTGCACCCCCCAACGCTGGGTGGTGCCAGTGGTGCCAGGATGGGGCCTGTGGTGCCAGGAGAGTGCCTGGAGCAGGACCTCGCCCCCTCGCTGCCACCCAAGGGGTGGTGAGGCCAGCTCAGCTGCCCACGCGGGTGCCAGGCTTTGGGAGGCTCATTAGCCCCTTAATTAGCTGCCTGGCAGGGATGCGGCGGCGATGCCAGGCTGCAGCGAGCGTGCCAGGGCTGCGGGAGCTCGGGGTGCTTCCTGCCCAGACTGGGGTTGCGGGGGGGGGGACGGGGACCTGTCCCCTCATCCACACCTGGATCCAGGGAGCATCTTCCAGTCCCCGTGCACACCTGGATGCAGGGAGCAGCTCCCGGTCCCCATGCACACCTGGATGCAGGATGCAGGGAGCATCTTCCAGTCCCCGTGCACACCTGGATGCAGGGAGCAGCTCCCGATCCCCGTGCACACCTGGATGCAGGGAGCAGCTCCCGGTCCCCGTGCACACCTGGATGCAGGGAGCATCACCTGGTACCCGTGCACACCTGGATGCAGGGAGCAGCTCCCGATCCCCGTACACACCTGGATGCAGGGAGCAGCTCCCGGTCCCCGTGCACACCTGGATGCAGGGAGCATCACCTGGTACCCGTGCACACCTGGATGCAGGGAGCAGCTCCCGATCCCCGTGCACACCTGGATGCAGGGAGCAGCTCCCAGTCCCCGTGCACACCTGGATGCAGGGAGCAGCTCCCGGTCCCCATGCACACCTGGATCCAGGGAGCATCTTCCAGTCCCCGTGCACACCTGGATGCAGGGATTGCGCTCTGCCAGGTGTCTGAGGGCCTCGCCGCGTCGGCTCCTCCGTGGGCGCGAAATGCCGGGGGGGGGGGGGGGCGGAGGTGCCAGGGGTGCCCAGGTGCGAGGGCAGCGGGAAAACCCGGGGTGCAGGGGTGCAGCTGCGCGGGGGCTCCAGGCCTCGAGCGCAGCAGCCGCGCAGCCAAAGGGGGCAGAGGCCCCAGCGTGGGCACTGGGAGCACTGGGAGCACTGGAACTGGGAGCACTGGGAGGAGTGGGAGGGGGGGGGGGAGGGGTCCCCTCCGTGGCCCAGCCCTGCCCCCCCCCCGCCCCATGGCAGGAGGACCCCCCCTCCCCCACTCCTGGAGGTCACAGAATGGGTCCCCACCCCCTCCGGTCACTCCTGCCCATCCCCCACCCAGGGGGACGAGGGCTCTGGGTGCCACGAGCGGCCCGGGGATAGCGGGGACAGAGGGACGGGGGTGACAGCGGGACAGAGGGACAGTAGGACAGTGGGACAGAGGGACGGGGGGACAGAGGGACAGTGGGACAGGGTGACAACACGACGGGGGGCAGGGGGACAGGGTGACAGAGGGACAGTGGGACAGCGGGACAACAGGACAGCGAGACAGGGTGACAGCGGGACAGCGCGACGGGGGGACGGGGGACAGGGTGACAGCGGGACAGGCGGCCCGGCCTGGCTGTGTTCTACAGTGCACGTGTCTCCAGTGGGTGTTGGCGACTGGGGACGCGGCCCTGTTGGAATAACAACCAGCGCCCACCTCTTCTCCTGGAGCCGCACCTGCGTGCACCTGCGCACACCTGGAGCGGCCCCTGGGCCCACCTGGAGCCACCCCTGGGCTCACCTGGATCCATTCCTGGTCCCACCTGTCATGTGGCTACTGATGGCCCTGGTGCGGCCAGTGCTGTGGGCGGTGTGGCTAGTGGTGGCATGGGGGTGGCTAGCAGTGGGGGTGGCGTGGCTAGTGGTGGGAGGGGTGTGGCCAGCAGCGGGGAGGGCATGGCTAGTGGTGGCATCGGCGTGACTAGCACTGGGGATAGTGTGGCTACTGGTGGCACTGGTTTGGCTACCATGGGGGAGGGCTAGTGGTGGCATTGGAGTGGCCAGCACTGGGGGTGGTGTGGCTAGTGGTGACATTGATGTGGCTAGCCCTGGGGGCAGTGTGGCTAGTGGTGGCATGGGTGTGACTAGCACTGGGGATGATGTGGCTAGCACTGAGGGTGTCATGGCTAGTGGTGGCATTGTCATAGCTAGCCCTGAAGGCGGTGTGGCTAGTGGTGGGAGTGGTGTGGCCAGCAGTGGGGAGGGCATGGCTAGAGGTGCCATTGGTGTGACTAGCACTGGCGGTGGCGTGGCTAGTGGTGGCATTGGAGTGGCCAGCACTGGGGACAGTGTGGCTCGTAGTGACCTTGGTGTGGCTAATGCTGGGGGTGGTGTGGCTAGTGGTGGCACTGGTGTGGCTAGTGGTGGCACTGGTGTGGCTAGCCCTGGGGGCAGTGTGGCTAGTGCTGGGCTGGCTAGTGGTGGCCTTGTTGTGGCTACTGCAGCCGTGGGTGTGGCCAGCACTGGGGGTGGCTGGTGGCCCTCCCGGTGGCCCCTGTGCCCCCTGACCCCCTTTCTCCGCAGGACGCGCTGCTCGGCCTCGGCGCCGCCATCGATGTCACCGCCCTGCGGGGGGCGCTGCGCCACGGCCTGGGGACGCTGCTGCCACGCGTGGTACGTGGGGGGTGGCACCACAGCTGGGCACGCCGGGAGGGCACTGGGAGGGTGCTGGGACTGGGGCCATGGTGGCCCTGGTGGAGACCATGGTGCTGGTGGCACTGCTGCTGGTGGCACTGCCACTGGTGGCACTGGTGCTCGTAGTGGCACTGCCACTGGTGGTGGTGCTCATGGTGACCCTGGTGCCAGTGGTGACCCTGGTGCTGGTGGTGGCACTGGTGCTGGTGGCCCTGGTGCTGGTGGTGACCCTGATACTGGTGGCACTGGTGCTCGTGGTGATCCTGGTGCTGGTGGTGACCCTGGTGCTGGTGGTGGCACTGGTGCTGGTGGCACTGGTGCTCATGGTGGCCCTGGTACTGGTGGCACTGGTGCTGGTGGTGACCCTGGTACTGGTGGCACTGGTGCTCGTGGTGACCCTGCTGCCAGTGGTGACCCTGATGCTGGTCGTGGCACTGGTGGCACTGGTGCTCATGGTGGCCCTGGTACTGGTGGCACCGGTGCTGGTGGTGACCCTGGCACTGGTGCCACTGGTGCTTATGGTGACCCTGCTGCCAGTGGTGACCCTGATGCTGATGGTGGCACTGGCGCTGGTGGCCCTGGTGCTCATGGTGGCCCTGGTGCTCATGGTGGCCCTGGCACTGGTGGCCCTGGTGCTCATGGTGGCCCTGGTGCTCATGGTGACCCTGGCACTGGTGGCCCTGGTGCTCATGGTGGCCCTGGTGCCAGTGGTGGCGCTGGTGCTGGTGGTGACCCTGGTGCTGGTGATCCTGGAGCTGGTGGCACTGGTGATCGTGGTGGCACTGCCACTGGTAGCACTGGTGCTCATGGTGACCCTGGTGCCGGTGACCCTGGTGCCAGTGGTGGCCCTGATGCCGGTGTTGATGCCCATGGGTGGGTCTGGAGGTGAGAGGGTGGGGTCTGGGGGCGGGGTCTAGGGGGGAGGGGGCGGGGTCTGGGTGAGGTCCCACCCCTGGCTCACGCTGTTACCTCAGGAGCACCTGTACCTGTACCTGCTCGAGGGGGACACCCGGCTGTGCTGCGATGACCCCCCCCATGAGCTGCCACCTGACGGGAAGCTCAGGTGACCGGGAATGAGCACATCCCCCCCATCCCAACCCAACCCAACCAACCCAACCCATCCCAACCCATCCCATCCCAATTCAACCCATCCCATCCCATCCCATCCCATCCCATCCCATCCCATCCCAACCCATCCCAACCATCCCAACCCAACCCAACCAACCAAACCCATCCCATCCCATCCCATCCCATCCCATCTCCATCCCATCCCATCTCCATCCCATCCCATCCCATCCCATCCATCCCATCCCATCCCATCCCATCCCATCTCCATCCCATCCCATCCCATCCCATCCCATCCCATCCCATCTCCATCCCATCCCATCCCATCCCATCCCATCTCCATCCCATCCCATCCCATCCCATCCCATCCCATCCCATCCCATCCCATCCCATCTCCATCCCATCCCATCCCACCCCATCCCATCCCATCCCATCTCCATCCCATCCATCTCATCCCACCCATCTCCATCCCATCCCATCCCATCTCCATCCCATCCCATCCCATCCCATCCCATCTCCATCCCATCCCATCTCCATTCCATCTCCATCCCATCCCATCCCATCTCCATCCATCCCACCCCATCTCCATCCCATCCCATCCCATCCCACCCCATCTCCATCCCATCCCATCCCAACTCCATCCCATCCCATCCCATCCCATCCCATCCCATCCCATCCATCCCATCCCATCTCCATCCCATCCCATCCCATCTCCATCCCATCCCATCCCATCCCATCTCCATCCCATCTCCATCCCATCCCATCCATCCCATCTCCATCCCATCCCATTCCATCCCATCTCCATCCCATCCCACCCCATCTCCATCCATCCCATCCCATCCCACCCCATCTCCATCCCATCTCCATCCCATCCCATCACATCCCATCCCCATCCCATCCCATCCCATCCCATCCCATCTCCATCCCATCCCATCTCCATCCCATCTCCATCCCATCCCATCACATCCCATCCCCATCCCATCCCATCCCATCCCATCCCATCCCATCTCCATCCCATCTCCATCCCATCCCACCCCATCTCCATCCCATCCCATCCCATCCCACCCCATCTCCATCCCATCTCCATCCATCCCATCACATCCATCCCATCCCATCCCATCCCATCCCATCCCATCCCATCTCCATCCCATCTCCATCCCATCTCCATCCCATCCCATCCATCTCCATCCCATCCCATCTCCATCCCATCTCCATCCCATCCCATCTCCATCCCATCTCCATCCCATCCCACCCCATCTCCATCCCATCCCATCCCATCCCACCCCATCTCCATCCCATCTCCATCCCATCCCATCCCATCCCATCCCACCCCATCTCCATCCCATCCCATCCCATCCCATCCCATCCCACCCCATCCCAACCATCCCATCCCATCCCATACCCCCCCCCATGCTCAGGGACGCGGTGACTGACGCTGTTGGTGTCCCCGTCCCCGTCCCCATCCCGGTCCCCGCAGGGACGTGGTGCGGCGGCGGCAGCGGCTGGAATGCGGGGGGCTGCTCCCCACTGACCTCCCCCCACCACACCTGGCGGCCATGGCGGCGCCCGTGGAGCCCGGGACGCAAGGTGGGACCAGGGGACAATGGGGACGGGTGGGGGGGGTCGGGTGGACGGGTGGACGGGTGGACGGACGGACCAACCCTCTGTCACCTTGCAGTGCTCATCATCCCCTTGGTGGACAAGGACAGCGGGACCGTGGTTTGCGTCATCTTGGTGAGCTTGGTCACCTGGGGGGTGGGGACGGGGACCAGAGGGTGGGTCCTCACACCACAACCCCACCACCCCCCCCACCAGGTCCATTGTGGCCACCTGAGCGACGCGGACGAGCAGAACCTGCACGCGCTGGAGAGACACGTGAGTGGCCGTGACACCTGGGGTCTTCCCACCCCCTGTGCCTTGTGCTCCACCTTAGAGAACCGTGGAACCACTGAGGTTGGAGAAGACCTCCAAGCTCATCCAGTCCCACCGTCAGCCCGACCCCACCGTGTCAACCAAACCGTGTCCCCAAGTGCCACGGCCACACGGTCCCCCTGACCCAGCGGGAGGTGTCCCTGCCCATGGAACTGGCTGAGTTTGGAGGTCCCTTCCAACCCAACCCATCCCGTTGTTCCTCGGTCTTCGAGGTCTCTTCGTCCCTTCCAACCCAACCCATTCCATGGTTCCATGGTCTTCGAGGTCCCTTCCAACCCAACCCATCCCATGGTTCCTTGGTCTTCGAGGTCCCTTCCAACCCAACCCATCCCATGGTTCCTTGGTCTTCGAGGTCCCTTCCAACCCAACCCATCCCATGGTTCCTTGGTCTTCGAGGTCCCTTCCAACCCAACCCATCCCATGGTTCCTTGGTCTTTGAGGTCCCTTCCAACCCAACCCATCCATGGTTCCATGGTCTTCGAGGTCCCTTCCAACCCAACCCATCCCATGGTTCCTTGGTCTTCGAGGTCCCTTCCAACCCAACCCATCC
>JAUMJM010000214.1:0-33418 GCA_033558235.1 Neomorphus geoffroyi | reverse complement strand
GTCTCCAGTCCCCTCCCAAGTCCCCAGTCCCCTCCCAAGTCCCCGGCCCTCCCATGTCCCCAGTCCCCTCCCAAGTCCCTGCCCCACGCAAGTCCCTGCCCCTCCCATGTCCCCAGTCCCCTGCCAAGTCCCTGCCCCTCCCATGTCCCCAGTCCCCTCCCCAGTCCCTGCCCCTCCCAAGTCCCCAGTCCCCTCTCAAGTCCCTGCCCCTCCCATGTCCCCAGTCCCCTCCCAAGTCCCTGCCCCTCCCAAGTCCACAGTCCCCTCCCCAGTCCCTGCCCCTCCATGTCCCCAGTCCCCTCCCCAGTCCCTGCCCCTCCCAAGTCCCTGCTCCTCCCATGTCCCCATTCCCCGCCCAAGTCCCTGCCCCTCCCAAGTCCCAAGTCCCCTCCCCAGTCCCTGCCCCTCCCATGTCCCCAGTCCCCTCCCCAGTCCCTGCCCCTCCCAAGTCCCTGCCCCTCCCATGTCCCCAGTCACCTCCAAAGTCCCCAGTCCCCTCCCAAGTCCCTGGCCCTCCCATGTCCCCAGTCCCCTCCCCACTACCTGCCCCTCCCCAGTCCCTGCCCCTCCCATGTCCCCAGTCCCCTCCCCAGTCCCTGCCCCTCCCAAGTCCCCAGTCCCCTACCTAGTCCCTGCCCCTCCCATGTCCCCAAGCCCCACCCAAGTCCCTGCCCCTCCCAAGTCCCCAGTCCCCTCCCAAGTCCCTGCCCCTCCCATGTCCCCAGTCCCCTCCCATGTCCCCAGTCCCCTCCCAAATCCTTGCCCCTCCCAAGTCCCTTCCCCTCCCATGTCCCCACTCCCCTACCCAGTTCCTGCCCCTCCCCAGTCCCTGCCCCTCCAATGTCCACAGTTCACTCCCAAGTCCCTGCCACTCCCATGTCCCCTGTCCCCTCCCAAGTCCCTGCCCCTCCCAAGTCCCCAGTCCCCTCCCAAGTCCCTGCCCCTCCCAAGTCCCTGCCCCTCCCATGTCTCCAGTCCACTCCCCAGTCCCTGCCCCTCCCAATTCCCTGCCCCTCCCATGTCTCCAGTCCCCTCCCATGTCCCCGGTCCCCTCCCAAGTCCCTGCCTCTCCCATGTCCCCAGTCCCCTCCCAGTCCCTGCCCCTCCAAAGTCCCTAATCCCCTCCCAAGTCCCCAGTCCCCTCCCAAGTCCCTGTCCCTCCCAAGTCCTTGCCCCTCCCAAGTCCCTGCCCCTCCAAAGTCCCTGCCCCTCCAATGTCCCCAGTCCCCTCCCATGTCCCCAGTCCCCTCCCAAGTCCCTGTTCTCCCATGTCCCCAGTACCCTCCCAAGTCCCTGCCCCTCCCATGTGCCCAGTCCACTCCCAAATCCCTGCCCCTCCTATGTCCCCAGTCCCCTCCCAAGTCCCCAGTCCCCTCCCAAGTCCCTGCCCCTCCCATTTCCCCAATCCCCTACCAAGTCCCTGCTCCTCCCATGTCCCCATTCCCCGCCCAAGTCCCTGCCCCTCCCAAGTCCCAAGTCCCCTCCCCAGTCCCTGCCCCTCCCATGTCCCCAGTCCCCTCCCAAGTCCCTGTCCCTCCCAAGTCCTTGCCCCTCCCAAGTCCCTGCCCCTCCAAAGTCCCTGCCCCTCCAATGTCCCCAGTCCCCTCCCATGTCCCCAGTCCCCTCCCAAGTCCCTGTTCTCCCATGTCCCCAGTACCCTCCCAAGTCCCTGCCCCTCCCATGTGCCCAGTCCACTCCCAAATCCCTGCCCCTCCTATGTCCCCAGTCCCCTCCCAAGTCCCCAGTCCCCTCCCCCAAGTCCCTGCCCCTCCCATGTCCCCAGTCCCCTCCCCAGTCCCAGCCACTCCCATGTCCCTGCCCCTCCCATGTCCCCAGTCCACTCCCTAGTCCCTGCCCCTCCCATGTCCCCAGTCCCCACCCAAGTCCCTGCCACTCCCTAGTCCCCAGTCCCCTCCCCAGTCCCTGCCGCTCCCATGTCCCCAGTTCCCTCCCCTGTCCCTGCCCCTCCCAAGTCCCTGCCCCTCCCATGTCCCCAATCCCCTCCCAAGTCCCCGCCCCTCCCAAGTCCCCAGTCCCCTCCCATGTCCCCAGTCCCCTTCCCAGTCCCTGCCCCTCCCAAGTCCCTGCAACTCCTATGTCCCCAGTCCCCTCCCCAGTCCTTAGCCCTCGTACGTACCCAGTCCCCTCCCAAGTCCCTGCCCCTCCCATGTCCCCAGTCCCCTCCCCAGACCCTGCCCCTGCAAAGTCCCTAATCCCTTCCCATGTCCCCAGTCCCCTCCCAAGTCCGTGCCCCTCCCAAGTCCTTGCCCCTCCCCAGTCCCTGCCCCTCCCATGTCCCTAATCCCCTCCCTAGTCCCTGCCCCTCCCATTTCCACAGTCCCCTCCCAAGTCCCTACCCCTCCCAAGTCCCTGCCCCTCCCATGTCCCCAGTCCCCTCCCCAGTCCCTGCCACTCCCAAGTCCCTGCCCCTCCAATGTCCCCAGTCCCCTCCCCAGTCCCTGCCTCTCGCATTTCCCCAGTCCCCTAACCTCCCAAGTCCCTGCCCCTCCCATGTCCCCAGTCCCCTCCCCAGTCCCTTCCACTCCCATGTCCCTGCCCCTCCCATTTCCCCAATCCCCTACCAAGTCCCTGCCCCTCCCATGTCCCCAGTCCCCTCCCCAGTCCCTGCCACTCCCAAGTCCCTGCCCCTCTCATGTCCCCAGTCCCCTTCCCAATCCTTGCCCCTCCCATGTCCCCAGTCCCCTCCCAAGTCCCCAGTCCCCTACCCAGTCCCTGACCCTCCCATGTCCCCAGTCCCCACCCAAGTCCCTGCCCCTCCCAAGTCCCCAGTCCCCTCCCAAGTCTCTGACCCTCCCTTGTCCCCAGTCCCCTCCCCAGTACCAGCCACTACCAATTCCCCTGCCCCTCCCATGTCCCCAGTCCCCTCCCCAGTCCCTGCCCCTCCCCAGTCCCTGCCCCTCCCATTTCCCCACTCCCCACCCCAGTCCCTGCCCCTGCCAAGTCCCTGCCCCGCCCAAGTCCCCAGTCCCCTCCCCAGTCCTTGCCCCTCCCATGTCCCCAGTCCCTGCCCCTCCCATTTCCCCAATCCCCTACCAAGTCCCTGCTCCTCCCATGTCCCCCATTCCCCGCCCAAGTCCCTGCCCCTCCCAAGTCCCAAGTCCCCTCCCCAGTCCCTGCCCCTCCCATGTCCCCAGTCCCCTCCCAAGTCCCTGTCCCTCCCAAGTCCTTGCCCCTCCCAAGTCCCTGCCCCTCCAAAGTCCCTGCCCCTCCAATGTCCCCAGTCCCCTCCCATGTCCCCAGTCCCCTCCCAAGTCCCTGTTCTCCCATGTCCCCAGTACCCTCCCAAGTCCCTGCCCCTCCCATGTGCCCAGTCCACTCCCAAATCCCTGCCCCTCCTATGTCCCCAGTCCCCTCCCAAGTCCCCAGTCCCCTCCCAAGTCCCTGCCCCTCCCATGTCCCCAGTCCCCTCCCCAGTCCCTGCCCCTCCCATGTCCCCACTCCCCACCCAAGTCCCTGCCTTTCTCAAGTCCCCAGTCCCCTCCCAAGTCCCTGTTCTCCCATGTCCCCAGTACCCTCCCAAGTCCCTGCCCCTCCCATGTGCCCAGTCCCGTCCCAAGTCCCCAGTCCCCTCCCCAGTCCCTGCCCCTCCCATGTCCCCAGTCCCCTTCCAAATTCCTGCCCCTCCTATGTCCCCAGTCCCCTCCCAAGTCCCCAGTCCCCTCCCAAGTCCCTGGCCCTCCCATGTCCCCAGTCCCCTCCCCACTACCTGCCCCTCCCCAGTCCCTGCCCCTCCCATGTCCCCAGTCCCCTCCCCAGTCCCTGCCCCTCCTAAGTCCCCAGTCCCCTACCCAGTCCCTGCCCCTCCCATGTCCCCAAGCCCCACCAAAGTCCCTGCCCCTCCCAAGTCCCCAGTCCCCTCCCAAGTCCCTGCCCCTCCCATGCCCCCAGTCCCCTCCCAAGTCCCCAGTCCCCTCCCATGTCCCCAGTCCCCTCCCAAGTCCTTGCCCCTCCCAAGTCCCTTCCCCTCCAATGTCACCACTCCCCCTACCCAGTTCCTGCCCCTCCCCAGTCCCTGCCCCTCCAATGTCCACAGTTCACTCCCAAGTCCCTCCCACTCCCATGTCCCCTGTCCCCTCCCAAGTCCCTGCCCCTCCCAAGTCCCCAGTCCCCTCCCAAGTCCCTGCCCCTCCCAAGTCCCTGCCCCTCCCATGTCTCCAGTCCCCTCCCCAGTCCCTGCCCCTCCCAATTCCCTGCCCCTCCCATGTCTCCAGTCCCCTCCCATGTCCCCGGTCCCCTCCCAAGTCCCTGCCTCTCCCATGTCCCCAGTCCCCTCCCCAGTCCCTGCCCCTCTAAAGTCCCTAATCCCCTCCCAAGTCCCCAGTCCCCTCCCAAGTCCCTGTCCCTCCCAAGTCCTTGCCCCTCCCAAGTCCCTGCCCCTCCAAAGTCCCTGCCCCTCCAATGTCCCCAGTCCCCTCCCATGTCCCCAGTCCCCTCCCAAGTCCCTGTTCTCCCATGTCCCCTGTACCCTCCCAAGTCCCTGCCCCTCCCATGTGCCCAGTCCCCTCCCAAATCCCTGCCCCTCCTATGTCTCCAGTCCCCTCCCAAGTCCCCAGTCGCCTCCCAAGTCCCCGGCCCTCCCATGTCCCCAGTCCCCTCCCAAGTCCCTGCCCCACGCAAGTCCCTGCCCCTCCCATGTCCCCAGTCCCCTGCCAAGTCCCTGCCCCTCCCATGTCCCCAGTCCCCTCCCCAGTCCCTGCCCCTCCCAAGTCCCCAGTCCCCTCTCAAGTCCCTGCCCCTCCCATGTCCCCAGTCCCCTCCCAAGTCCCTGCCCCTCCCAAGTCCACAGTCCCCTCCCCAGTCCTTGCCCCTCCCATTTCCCCAGTCCCCTCCTCAGTCCCTGCCCCTCCAAAGTCCCTAATACCCTCCCAAGTAACCAAGTCCCCTCCCAAGTCCCTATCCCTCCCAAGTCCTTGCCCCTCCCCAGTCCCTTCCCCTCCCAAGTCCCTGCCCCTCCCAAGTCCTCAGTCCCCTCCCAAGTCCTTGCCCCTCCCATGTCCCCAGTTCCCTCCCCTGTCCCTGCCCCTCCCAAGTCCCTGCCCCTCCCATGTCCCCAATCCCCTCCCAAGTCCCCGCCCCTCCCAAGTCCCCAGTCCCCTCCCATGTCCCCAGTCCCCTTCCCAGTCCCTGCCCCTCCCAAGTCCCTGCAACTCCTATGTCCCCAGTCCCCTCCCCAGTCCTTAGCCCTCGTACGTACCCAGTCCCCTCCCAAGTCCCTGCCCCTCCCATGTCCCCAGTCCCCTCCCCAGACCCTGCCCCTGCAAAGTCCCTAATCCCTTCCCATGTCCCCAGTCCCCTCCCAAGTCCGTGCCCCTCCCAAGTCCTTGCCCCTCCCCAGTCCCTGCCCCTCCCATGTCCCTAATCCCCTCCCTAGTCCCTGCCCCTCCCATTTCCACAGTCCCCTCCCAAGTCCCTGCCCCTCCCAAGTCCCTGCCCCTCCCATGTCCCCAGTCCCCTCCCCAGTCCCTGCCACTCCCAAGTCCCTGCCCCTCCAATGTCCCCAGTCCCCTCCCCAGTCCCTGCCTCTCGCATTTCCCCAGTCCCCTAACCTCCCAAGTCCCTGCCCCTCCCATGTCCCCAGTCCCCTCCCCAGTCCCTTCCACTCCCATGTCCCTGCCCCTCCCATTTCCCCAATCCCCTACCAAGTCCCTGCCCCTCCCATGTCCCCAGTCCCCTCCCCAGTCCCTGCCACTCCCAAGTCCCTGCCCCTCTCATGTCCCCAGTCCCCTTCCCAATCCTTGCCCCTCCCATGTCCCCAGTCCCCTCCCAAGTCCCCAGTCCCCTACCCAGTCCCTGACCCTCCCATGTCCCCAGTCCCCACCCAAGTCCCTGCCCCTCCCAAGTCCCCAGTCCCCTCCCAAGTCTCTGACCCTCCCTTGTCCCCAGTCCCCTCCCCAGTACCAGCCACTACCAATTCCCTGCCCCTCCCATGTCCCCAGTCCCCTCCCCAGTCCCTGCCCCTCCCCCAGTCCCTGCCCCTCCCATTTCCCCACTCCCCACCCCAGTCCCTGCCCCTGCCAAGTCCCTGCCCCGCCCAAGTCCCCAGTCCCCTCCCCAGTCCTTGCCCCTCCCATGTCCCCAGTCCCTGCCCCTTCCATTTCCCCAATCCCCTACCAAGTCCCTGCTCCTCCCATGTCCCCATTCCCCGCCCAAGTCCCTGCCCCTCCCAAGTCCCAAGTCCCCTCCCCAGTCCCTGCCCCTCCCATGTCCCCAGTCCCCTCCCCAGTCCCTGCCCCTCCCAAGTCCCTGCCCCTCCCATGTCCCCAGTCACCTCCAAAGTCCGTGCCCCTCCCATGTCCCCAGTCCCCTCCCAAGTCCCTGCCCCTCCCAAGTCCCTGCCCCTCCAATGTCCCCAGTCCCCTCCCCAGTTCCTGCCTCTCCCATTTCCCAGTCCCCTCCCCAGTCCCCTACCCTCCCAAGTCCCTCCCACTCCCATGTCCCCTGTCCCCTCCCAAGTCCCTGCCCCTCCCAAGTCCCCAGTCCCCTCCCAAGTCCCTGCCCCTCCCAAGTCCCTGCCCCTCCCATGTCTCCAGTCCCCTCCCCAGTCCCTGCCCCTCCCAATTCCCTGCCCCTCCCATGTCTCCAGTCCCCTCCCATGTCCCCGGTTCCCTCCCAAGTCCCTGCCTCTCCCATGTCCCCAGTCCCCTCCCCAGTCCCTGCCCCTCCAAAGTCCCTAATCCCCTCCCAAGTCCCCAGTCCCCTCCCAAGTCCCTGTCCCTCCCAAGTCCTTCCCCCTCCCAAGTCCCTGCCCCTCCAAAGTCCCTGCCCCTCCAATGTCCCCAGTCCCCTCCCATGTCCCCAGTCCCCTCCCAAGTCCCTGTTCTCCATGTCCCCAGTACCCTCCCAAGTCCCTGCCCCTCCCATGTGCCCAGTCCCCTCCCAAATCCCTGCCCCTCCTATGTCTCCAGTCCCCTCCCAAGTCCCCAGTCCCCTACCAAGTCCCTGGCCCTCCCATGTCCCCAGTCCCCTCCCAAGTCCCTGCCCCACCCAAGTCCCTGCCCCTCCCATGTCCCCAGTCCCCTGCCAAGTCCCTGCCCCTCCCATGTCCCCAGTCCCCTCCCCAGTCCCTGCCCCTCCCAAGTCCCCAGTCCCCTCTCAAGTCCCTGCCCCTCCCATGTCCCCAGTCCCCTCCCAAGTCCCTGCCCCTCCCAAGTCCCCAGTCCCCTCCCCAGTCCCTGCCCCTCCAAAGTCCCCAATCCCCTCCCAAGTCCCCAGTCCCCTCCCCAGTCCTTGCCCCTCCCATTTCCCCAGACCCCTCCCCAGTCCCTGCCCCTCCAAAGTCCCTAATACCCTCCCAAGTAACCAAGTCCCCTCCCAAGTCCCTATCCCTCCCAAGTCCTTGCCCCTCCCCAGTCCCTGCCCCTCCCAAGTCCCTGCCCCTCCCAAGTCCTCAGTCCCCTCCCAAGTCCTTGCCCCTCCCATGTCCCCAGTTCCCTCCCCTGTCCCTGCCCCTCCCAAGTCCCCGCCCCTCCCAAGTCCCCAGTCCCCTCCCAAGTCCCCAGTCCCCTTCCCAGTCCCTGCCCCTCCCAAGTCCCTGCAACTCCTATGTCCCCAGTCCCCTCCCCAGTCCTTAGCCCTCGTACGTACCCAGTACCCTCCCAAGTCCCTGCCCCTCCCATGTCCCCAGTCCCCTCCCCACACCCTGCCCCTGCAAAGTCCCTAATCCCCTCCCATGTCCCCAGTCCCCTCCCAAGTCCGTGCCCCTCCCAAGTCCTTGCCCCTCCCCAGTCCCTGCCCCTCCCATGTCCCCAATCCCCTCCCTAGTCCCTGCCCCTCCCATTTCCACAGTCCCCTCCCAAGTCCCTGCCCCTCCCAAGTCCCTGCCCCTCCCATGTCCCCAGTCCCCTCCCCAGTCCCTGCCACTCCCAAGTCCCTGCCCCTCCCATGTCCCCAATCCCCTCCCTAGTCCCTGCCCCTCCCATTTCCACAGTCCCCTCCAAAGTCCCTGCCCCTCCCAAGTCCCTGCCCCTCCCATGTCCCCAGTCCCCTCCCCAGTCCCTGCCACTCCCAAGTCCCTGCCCCTCCAATGTCCCCAGTCCCCTCCCCAGTCCCTGCCTCTCCCATTTCCCCAGTCCCCTCCCCTCCCAAGTCCCTGCCCCTCCCATGTCCCCAGTCCCCTCCCCAGTCCCTGCCACTCCCATGTCCCTGCCCCTCCCATTTCCCCAATCCCCTACCAAGTCCCTGCCCCTCCCATGTCCCCAGTCCCCTCCCCAGTCCCTGCCACTCCCAAGTCCCTGCCCCTCTCATGTCCCCAGTCCCCTTCCCAATCCTTGCCCCTCCCATGTCCCCAGTCCCCTCCCAAGTCCCCAGTCCCCTACCCAGTCCCTGACCCTCCCATGTCCCCAGTCCCCACCCAAGTCCCTGCCCCTCCCAAGTCCCCAGTCCCCTCCCAAGTCTCTGACCCTCACTTGTCCCCAGTCCCCTCCCCAGTACCAGCCACTACCAATTCCCTGCCCCTCCCATGTCCCCAGTCCCCTCCCCAGTCCCTGCGCCTCCCCAGTCCCTGCCCCTCCCATTTCCCCACTCCCCACCCCAGTCCCTGCCCCTGCCAAGTCCCTGCCCCGCCCAAGTCCCCAGTCCCCTCCCCAGTCCTTGCCCCTCCCATGTCTCCAGTCACCTCCCAAGTCCCTGCCCCTCCCATGTCCCCAGTCCCTGCCCCTCCCATTTCCCCAATCCCCTACCAAGTCCCTGCTCCTCCCATGTCCCCATTCCCCGCCCAAGTCCCTGCCCCTCCCAAGTCCCAAGTCCCCTCCCCAGTCCCTGCCCCTCCCATGTCCCCAGTCCCCTCCCCAGTCCCTGCCCCTCCCAAGTCCCTGCCCCTCCCATGTCCCCAGTCACCTCCAAAGTCCGTGCCCCTCCCATGTCCCCAGTCCCCTCCCAAGTCCCTGCCCCTCCCAAGTCCCTGCCCCTCCAATGTCCCCAGTCCCCTCCCCAGTTCCTGCCTCTCCCATTTCCCCAGTCCCCTCCCCAGTCCCCTCCCCTCCCAAGTCCCTGCCACTCCCATGTCCCCAATCCCCTCCCTAGTCCCTGCCCCTCCCATTTCCACAGTCCCCTCCCAAGTCCCTGCCCCTCCCATTTCTCCAGTCCCCTCCCAAGTCCCTGCCCCTCCCAAGTCCCCAGTCCACTCCCCAGTCCCTGCCCCTCCCATGTCCCCAGTCCCCACCCAAGTCCCTGCCCCTCCCAAGTCCCCAGTCTCCTCCCAAGTCCCTGAACCTCCCATGTCCCCAGTCCCCTCCCCAGTCCCTGCCCCTCCCATGTCCCTGACCCTCCCTTGTCTTCAGTCCCTTCCCCAGTCCCTGCCCCTCCCATGTCCCCAGTCCCTTCCCAAGTCCCTGCCCCTGGAAAGTACCAATCCCCTCCCAAGTCCCTGCCCCTCCCATGTCTCCAGTTTCCTCCCCAGTCCCTGCCACTCCCAAGTCCCTGCCCCTCCCACATCCCCAATCCCCTCCCTAGTCCCTGCCCCTCCCATTTCCCCAGTCCCCTCCCAAGTCCGTGCCCCTCCCATGTCCCCAGTCCCCTCCCAAGTCCCTGCCCCTCCTTGTGCCCAGTCCCCTCCCCAGTCCCTGCCCGTCCCATGTCCCCAGTCCCCTCCCAAGTCCCCAGTCCCCTCCCAAGTCCCCAGTCCCCTCCCCAGTCCTTGCCCCTCCCATGTCCCCAGTCACCTCCCAAGTCCCTGCCCCTCCCATGTCCCCAGTCCCCTCCCCAGTCCCTGCCCCTCCCATTTCCCCAATCCCCTACCAAGTCTCTGCTCCTCCCATGTCCCCATTCCCCGCCCAAGTCCCTGCCCCTTCCAAGTCCCCAGTCCCCTCCCCAGTCCTTGCCCCTCCCATGTCCCCAGTCACCTCCAAAGTCCGTGCCCCTCCCATGTCCCCAGTCCCCTCCCAAGTCCCTGCCCCTCCCAAGTCCCTGCCCCTCCCATGTCCCCAGTCCCCTCCCCAGTCCCTGCCACTCCCAAGTCCCTGCCCCTCCAATGTCCCCAGTCCCCTCCCCAGTCCCTGCCTCTCCCATTTCCCCAGTCCCCTCCCCTCCCAAGTCCCTGCCCCTCCCATGTCCCCAGTCCCCTCCCCAGTCCCTGCCACTCCCATGTCCCTGCCCCTCCCATGTCCCCAGTCCACTCCCCAGTCCCTGCCCCTCCCATGTCCCCAGTCCCCACCCAAGTCCCTGCCCCTCCCTAGTCCCCAGACCCCTCCCCAGTCCCTGCCTCTCCTAAGTCCCCAGTCCCCTCCCCAGTCCCTGCCCCTCCCATGTCCCCAGTCCCCACCTAAGTCCCTGCCCCTCCCAAGTCCCTGCCCCTCCCATGTCCCCAGTCCCCTCCCCAGTCCCTACCACTCCCAACTCCCTGCCCCTCCCATGACTCCAGTCCCCTCCCAAGTCCCTGCCCCTCCCAAGTCCCCAGTCCCCTCCCAAGTCCCTGCCACTCCCATGTCCCAAGTCCCCACCCAAGTCCCTGCCCCTCCCTAGTCCCCTCCCCAGTCCCTGCCCCTCCCCAGTCCCTGCCACTCCCATGTCCCTGCCCCTCCCATGTCCCCAGTCCACTCCCCAGTCCCTGCCCCTCCCATGTCTCCAGTCCCCACCCAAGTCCCTGCCCCTCCAATATCTCCAGTCCCCACCCAAGTCCCTGCCCCTCCCAACTCCCCAGTCCCCTCCAAAGTCCCTGCCCCTGGAAAGTCCCAATCCCCTCCCATGTCCCTGCCCCTCCCATGTCCCCAGTCCCCTCCCAAGACCCCAATCCCCTCCCATGTCCCCAGTCCCCTCCCCAGTCCCTGCCACTCCCAAGTCCCTGCCCCTCCAATGTCCCCAGTCCCCTCCCCAGTCCCTGCCTCTCCCATTTCCCCAGTCCCCTCCCAAGTCCCCTCCCCTCCCAAGTCCCTGCCCCTCCCATGTCCCCAGTCCACTCCCCAGTCCCTGCCCCTCCCATGTCCCCAGTCCCCACCCAAGTCCCTGCCCCTCCAAAGTCCCCAGTCCCCTCCCCAGTCCCTGCCTCTCCTAAGTCCCCAGTCCCCTCCCCAGTCCCTGCCCCTCCCAAGTCCCTGCCCCTCCCATGTCCCCAGTCCCCTCCCCAGTCCGTACCACTCCCAACTCCCTGCCCCTCCCATGTCTCTAGTCCCCTCCCAATTCCCTGCCCCTCCCAAGTCCCCAGTCCCCTCCCAAGTCCATGCCACTCCCATGTCCCAAGTCCCCACCCAAGTCCCTGCCCCTCCCTAGTCCCCTCCCCAGTCCCTGCCCCTCCCCAGTCCCTGCCACTCCCATGTCCCTGCCCCTCCCATGTCCCCAGTCCACTCCCCAGTCCCTGCCCCTCCCATGTCCCCAGTCCCCTCCCAAGTCCCTGCCCCTGGAAAGTCCCAATCCCCTCCCAAGTCCCTGCCCCTCCCATGTCTCCAGTTTCATCCCCAGTCCCTGCCACTCCCAAGTCCCTGCCCCTCCCACGTCCCCAATCCCCTCCCTAGTCCCTGCCCCTCCCATTTCCCCAGTCCCCTCCCAAGTACCTGCCCCTCCCATGTCCCTGACCCTCCCTTGTCCCCAGTCCCTTCCCCAGTCCCTGCCCCTCCCATGTCCCCAGTCCCCTCCCCAGTCCTTGCCCCTCCCATGTCCCCAGTCACCTCCCAAGTCCCTGCCCCTCCCATGTCCCCAGTCCCCTCCCCAGTCCTTGCCCCTCCCATGTCCCCATTCCCCGCCCAAGTCCCTGCCCCTTCCAAGTCCCCAATCCCCTCCCCAGTCCCTGCCCCTCCCAAGTCCCAACTCCCCTCCCCAGTCCCTGCCCCTCACATGTCCCCAGTCCCCTCCCCAGTCCCTGCCCCTCCCAAGTCCCTGCCCCTCCAATGTCCCCAGTCCCCTCCCCAGTTCCTGCCTCTCCCATTTCCCCAGTCCCCTCCCCAGTCCCCTCCCCTCCCAAGTCCCTGCCCCTCCCATGTCCCCAGTCCCCTCCCCAGTCCCTGCCACTCCCAAGTCCCAGGCCCTCCCATGTCCCCAATCCCCTCCCTAGTCCCTGTCCCTCCCATTTCCACAGTCCCCTCCCAAGTCCCTGCCCCTCCCAAGTCCCCAGTCCCCTCCCCAGTCCCTGCCCCTCCCATGTCCCCAGTCCCCACCCAAGTCCCTGCCCCTCCCAAGTCCCCAGCCTCCTCCCAAGTCCCTGAACCTCCCATGTCCCCAGTCCCCTCCCAAGTCCCTGCCCCTCCCATGTTCCTGACCCTCCCTTTTCCCCAGTCCCTTCCCCAGTCCCTGCCCCTCCCATGTCCCCAGTCCCCTCCCAAGTCCCTGCCCCTGGAAAGTCCCAATACCCTCCCAAGTCCCTGCCCCTCCCATGTCTCCAGTTTCCTCCCCAGTCCCTGCCACTCCCAAGTCCCTGCCCCTCCCACGTCCCCAATCCCCTCCCTAGTCCCTGCCCCTCCCATTTCCCCAGTCCCCTCCCAAGTCCGTGCCCCTCCCATATCCCCAGTCCCCTCCCAAGTCCCTGCCCCTCCCTTGTGCCCAGTCCCCTCCCCAGTCCCTGACCCTCCCATGTCCCCAGTCCCCACCCAAGTCCCCAGTCCCCTCCCAAGTCCCCAGTCCCCTCCCCAGTCCTTGCCCCTCCCATGTCCCCAGTCACCTCCCAAGTCCCTGCCCCACCCAAGTCCCCAGTCCCCTCCCATGTCCCCAGTCCCCTCCTAAGTCCCTGCCCCTCCCAAGTCCCTGCCCCTCCCATGTCCCCAGTCCCCTCCCCAGTCCCTACCACTGGCAGCTCCCTGCCCCTCCCATGTCTCCAGTCCCCTCCCAAGTCCCTGCCCCTCCCAAGTCCCCAGTCCCCTCCCAAGTCCCTGCCACTCCCATGTCCCAAGTCCCCACCCAAGTCCCTGCCCCTCCCTAGTCCCCTCCCCAGTCCCTGCCCCTCCCCAGTCCCTGCCACTCCCATGTCCCTGCCCCTCCCATGTCCCCAGGCCACTCCCCAGTCCCTGCCCCTCCCATGTCTCCAGTCCCCACCCAAGTCCCTGCCCCTCCCAACTCCCCAGTCCCCTCCCAAGTCCCTGCCCCTGGAAAGTCCCAATCCCCTCCCATGTCCCTGCCCCTCCCATGTCCCCAGTCCCCTCCCAAGTCCCCAATCCCCTCCCATGTCCCCAGTCCCCTCCCAAGTCCCTGCCTCTCCCAAGTCCCCAGTCCCCTCACCAGACCCTGCCCCTCCCATGTCCCCAGTCCCCTCCTAAGTCCCTTCCTCTCCCAAGTCCCTGCCCCTCCCATGTCCCCAGTCCCCTCCCCAGTCCCTACCACTCCCAACTCCCTGCCCCTCCCATGTCTCCCGTCCCCTCCCAATTCCCTGCCCCTCCCATTTCCCCAATCCCCTACCAAGTCCCTGCTCCTCCCATGTCCCCATTCCCCTTCCAAATCCCTGCCCCTCCTATGTCCCCAGTCCCCTCCCAAGTCCCCAGTCCCCTCCCAAGTCCCTGGCCCTCCCATGTCCCCAGTCCCCTCCCCACTACCTGCCCCTCCCCAGTCCCTGCCCCTCCCATGTCCCCAGTCCCCTCCCCAGTCCCTGCCCCTCCCAAGTCCCCAGTCCCCTACCCAGTCCCTGCCCCTCCCATTTCCCCAAGCCCCACCCAAGTCCCTGCCCCTCCCAAGTCCCCAGTCCCCTCCCAAGTCCCTGCCCCTCCCATGTCCCCAGTCCCCTCCCATGTCCCCAGTCCCCTCCCAAGTCCTTGCCCCTCCCATGTCCCCAGTCACCTCCCAAGTCCCTGCCCCTCCCATGTCCCCAGTCCCCTCCCCAGTCCCTGCCCCTCCCATTTCCCCAATCCCCTACCAAGTCTCTGCTCCTCCCATGTCCCCATTCCCCGCCCAAGTCCCTGCCCCTTCCAAGTCCCCAGTCCCCTCCCCAGTCCTTGCCCCTCCCATGTCCCCAGTCACCTCCAAAGTCCGTGCCCCTCCCATGTCCCCAGTCCCCTCCAAAGTCCCTGCCCCTCCCAAGTCCCTGCCCCTCCCATGTCCCCAGTCCCCTCCCCAGTCCCTGCCACTCCCAAGTCCCTGCCCCTCCAATGTCCCCAGTCCCCTCCCCAGTCCCTGCCTCCCCCATTTCCCCAGTCCCCTCCCCTCCCAAGTCCCTGCCCCTCCCATATCCCCAGTCCCCTCCCCAGTCCCTGCCACTCCCATGTCCCTGCCCCTCCCATGTCCCCAGTCCACTCCCCAGTCCCTGTCCCTCCCATGTCCAGAGTCCCCACCCAAGTCCCTGCCCCTCCCTAGTCCCCAGTCCCCTCCCCAGTCCCTGCCTCTCCTAAGTCCCCAGTCCCCTCCCCAGTCCCTGCCGCTCCCATGTCCCCAGTCCCCTCCTAAGTCCCTGCCCCTCCCAAGTCCCTGCCCTCCCATGTCCCCAGTCCCCTCCCCAGTCCCTACCACTGCCAACTCCCTGCCCCTCCCATGTCTCCAGTCCCCTCCCAAGTCCCTGCCCCTCCCAAGTCCCCAGTCCCCTCCCAAGTCCCTGCCACTCCCATGTCCCAAGTCCCCACCCAAGTCCCTGCCCCTCCCTAGTCCCCTCCCCAGTCCCTGCCCCTCCCCAGTCCCTGCCACTCCCATGTCCCTGCCCCTCCCATGTCCCCAGTCCACTCCCCAGTCCCTGCCCCTCCCATGTCTCCAGTCCCCACCCAAGTCCCTGCCCCTCCCAACTCCCCAGTCCCCTCCCAAGTCCCTGCCCCTGGAAAGTCCCAATCCCCTCCCATGTCCCTGCCCCTCCCATGTCCCCAGTCCCCTCCCAAGTCCCCAATCCCCTCCCATGTCCCCAGTCCCCTCCCAAGTCCCTGCCTCTCCCAAGTCCCCAGTCCCCTCACCAGACCCTGCCCCTCCCATGTCCCCACTCCCCTCCTAAGTCCCTGCCTCTCCCAAGTCCCTGCCCCTCCCATGTCCCCAGTCCCCTCCCCAGTCCCTACCACTCCCAACTCCCTGCCCCTCCCATGTCTCCCGTCCCCTCCCAAGTCCCTGCCCCTCCCATTTCCCCAATCCCCTACCAAGTCCCTGCTCCTCCCATGTCCCCATTCCCCGCCCAAGTCCCTGCCCCTCCCAAGTCCCAAGTCCCCTCCCCAGTCCCTGCCCCTCCCATGTCCCCAGTCCCCTCCCCAGTCCCTGCCCCTCCCAAGTCCCTGCCCCTCCCATGTCCCCAGTCACCTCCAAAGTCCGTGCCCCTCCCATGTCCGCAGTCCCCTCCCAAGTCCCTGCCCCTCCCAAGTCCCTGCCCCTCCAATGTCCCCAGTCCCCTCCCCAGTTCCTGCCTCTCCCATTTCCCCAGTCCCCTCCCCTCCCTAGTCCCTGCCCCTCCCATGTCCCCAGTCCCCTCCCCAGTCCCTGCCACTCCCAAGTCCCTGCCCCTCCCATGTCCCCAATCCCACCGTAGTCCCCTGCCCCTCCCATTTCTCCAGTGCCCTCCAAAGTCCCTGCCCCTCCCATTTCTCCAGTCCCCTCCCAAGTCCCTGCCCCTCCTAAGTCCCCAGTCCCCTCCCCAGTC
Organism: Neomorphus geoffroyi; assembly: GCA_033558235.1. Lineage (NCBI taxonomy): Eukaryota > Metazoa > Chordata > Aves > Cuculiformes > Neomorphidae > Neomorphus > Neomorphus geoffroyi. The sequence continues at coordinate 17,943 of JAUMJM010000214.1, read as the reverse complement.
CCTGCCCCTCCCATGTCCCCACTCCCCACCCAAGTCCCTGCCCCTCTCAAGTCCCCAGTCCCCTCCCAAGTCCCTGTTCTCCCATGTCCCCAGTACCCTTTCAAGTCCCTGCCCCTCCCATGTGCCCAGTCCCGTCCCAAGTACCCACTCCCCTCCCCAGTCCCTGCCCCTCCCATGTCCCCAGTCCCCTTCCAAATCCCTGCCCCTCCTATGTCCCCAGTCCCCTCCCCACTACCTGCCCCTCCCCAGTCCCTGCCCCTCCCATGTCCCCAGTCCCCTCCCCAGTCCCTGCCCCTCCCAAGTCCCCAGTCCCCTACCCAGTCCCTGTCCCTCCCATGTCCCCAAGCCCCACCCAAGTCCCTGCCCCTCCCAAGTCCCCAGTCCCCTCCCAAGTCCCTGCCCCTCCCATGTCCCCAGTCCCCTCCCATGTCCCCAGTCCCCTCCCAAGTCCTTGCCCCTCCCAAGTCCCTTCCCCTCCCATGTCCCCACTCCCCTACCCAGTTCCTGCCCCTCCTCAGTCCCTGCCCCTCCAATGTCCACAGTTCACTCCCAAGTCCCTGCCACTCCCATGTCCCCTGTCCCCTCCCAAGTCCCTGCCCCTCCCAAGTCCCCAGTCCCCTCCCCAGTCCTTGCCCCTCCCATGTCCCCAGTCACCTCCCAAGTCCCTGCCCCACCTAAGTCCCCAGTCCCCTCCCATGTCCCCAGTCCCCTCCTAAGTCCCTGCCCCTCCCAAGTCCCTGCCCCTCCCATGTCCCCAGTCCCCTCCCCAGTCCCTACCACTGCCAACTCCCTGCCCCTCCCATGTCTCCAGTCCCCTCCCAAGTCCCTGCCCCTCCCAAGTCCCCAGTCCCCTCCCAAGTCCCTGCCACTCCCATGTCCCAAGTCCCCACCCCAGTCCCTGCCCCTCCCTAGTCCCCTCCCCAGTCCCTGCCCCTCCCCAGTCCCTGCCACTCCCCAGTCCCTGCCCCTCCCATGTCTCCAGTCCCCACCCAAGTCCATGCCCCTCCCAACTCCCCAGTCCCCTCCCAAGTCCCTGCCCCTGGAAAGTCCCAATCCCCTCCCATGTCCCTGCCCCTCCCATGTCCCCAGTCCCCTCCCAAGTCCCCAATCCCCTCCCATGTCCCCAGTCCCCTCCCAAGTCCCTGCCTCTCCCAAGTCCCCAGTCCCCTCACCAGACCCTGCCCCTCCCATGTCCCCAGTCCCCTCCTAAGTCCCTGCCTCTCCCAAGTCCCTGCCCCTCCCATGTCCCCAGTCCCCTCCCCAGCCCCTACCACTCCCAACTCCCTGCCCCTCCCATGTCTCCCGTCCCCTCCAAATTCCCTGCCCCTCCCATTTCCCCAATCCCCTACCAAGTCCCTGCTCCTCCCATGTCCCCATTCCCCTTCCAAATCCCTGCCCCTCCTATGTCCCCAGTCCCCTCCCAAGTCCCCAGTCCCCTCCCAAGTCCCTGGCCCTCCCATGTCCCCAGTCCCCTCCCCACTACCTGCCCCTCCCCAGTCCCTGCCCCTCCCAAGTCCCCAGTCCCCTACCCATTCCCTGCCCCTCCCATGTCCCCAAGCCCCACCCAAGTCCCTGCCCCTCCCAAGTCCCCAGTCCCCTCCCAAGTCCCTGGCCCTCCCATGTCCCCAGTCCCCTCCCATGTCCCCAGTCCCCTCCCAAGTCCTTGCCCCTCCCATGTCCCCAGTCACCTCCCAAGTCCCTGCCCCTCCCATGTCCCCAGTCCCCTCCCCAGTCCCTGCCCCTCCCATTTCCCCAATCCCCTACCAAGTCTCTGCTCCTCCCATGTCCCCATTCCCCGCCCAAGTCCCTGCCCCTTCAAAGTCCCCAGTCCCCTCCCCAGTCCTTGCCCCTCCCATGTCCCCAGTCACCTCCAAAGTCCGTGCCCCTCCCATGTCCCCATTCCCCTCCAAAGTCCCTGCCCCTCCCAAGTCCCTGCCCCTCCCATGTCCCCAGTCCCCTCCCCAGTCCCTGCCACTCCCAAGTCCCTGCCCCTCCAATGTCCCCAGTCCACTCCCCAGTCCCTGCCTCTCCCATTTCCCCAGTCCCCTCCCCTCCCAAGTCCCTGCCCCTCCCATATCCCCAGTCCCCTCCCCAGTCCCTGCCACTCCCATGTCCCTGCCCCTCCCATGTCCCCAGTCCACTCCCCAGTCCCTGTCCCTCCCATGTCCAGAGTCCCCACCCAAGTCCCTGCACCTCCCTAGTCCCCAGTCCCCTCCCCAGTCCCTGCCTCTCCTAAGTCCCCAGTCCCCTCCCCAGTCCCTGCCGCTCCCATGTCCCCAGTCCCCTCCTAAGTCCCTGCCCCTCCCCAGTCCCTGCCCCTCCCATGTCCCCAGTCCCATCCCCAGTCCCTACCACTGCCAACTCCCTGCCCCTCCCATGTCTCCAGTCCCCTCCCAAGTCCCTGCCCCTCCCAAGTCCCCAGTCCCCTCCCAAGTCCCTGCCACTCCCATGTCCCAAGTCCCCACCCAAGTCCCTGCCCCTCCCTAGTCCCCTCCCCAGTCCCTGCCCCTCCCCAGTCCCTGCCACTCCCATGTCCCTGCCCCTCCCATGTCCCCAGTCCACTCCCCAGTCCCTGCCCCTCCCATGTCTCCAGTCCCCACCCAAGTCCCTGCCCCTCCCAACTCCCCAGTCCCCTCCCAAGTCCCTGCCCCTGGAAAGTCCCAATCCCCTCCCATGTCCCTGCCCCTCCCATATCCCCAGTCCCCTCCCAAGTCCCCAATCCCCTCCCATGTCCCCAGTCCCCTCCCAAGTCCCTGCCTCTCCCAAGTCCCCAGTCCCCTCACCAGACCCTGCCCCTCCCATGTCCCCAGTCCCCTCCTAAGTCCCTGCCTCTCCCAAGTCCCTGCCCCTCCCATGTCCCCAGTCCCCTCCCCAGTCCCTACCACTCCCAACTCCCTGCCCCTCCCATGTCTCCCGTCCCCTCCCAATTCCCTGCCCCTCCCATTTCCCCAATCCCGTACCAAGTCACTGCTCCTCCCATGTCCCCATTCCCCGCCCAAGTCCCTGCCCCTCCCAAGTCCCAAGTCCCCTCCCCAGTCCCTGCCCCTCCCATGTCCCCAGTCCCCTCCCCAGTCCCTGCCCCTCCCAAGTCCCTGCCCCTCCCATGTCCCCAGTCACCTCCAAAGTCCGTGCCCCTCCATGTCCGCAGTCCCCTCCCAAGTCCCTGCCCCTCCCAAGTCCCTGCCCCTCCAATGTCCCCAGTCCCCTCCCCAGTTCCTGCCTCTCCCATTTCCCCAGTCCCCTCCCCTACCAAGTCCCTGCCCCTCCCATGTCCCCAGTCCCCTCCCAAGTCCCTGCCCCTCCCAAGTCCCCAGTCCCCTCCCAAGTCCCTGCCCCTCCAAATTCCCTGCCCCTCCAATGACTACAGTCCCCTCCCATGTCCCCAGTCCCCTCCCAAGTCCCTGTTCTCCCATGTCCCCAGTACCCTCCCAAGTCCCTGCCCCTCCCATGTGCCCAGTCCCCTCCCAAATCCCTGCCCCTCCTATGTCCCCAGTCCCCTCCCAAGTCCCCAGTCCCCTCCCATGTCACCAGTCCCCTCCCAAGTCCCTGTTCTCCCATGTCCCCAGTCCCCTCCCAAGTCCCTGCCCCACCCAAGTCCCTGCCCCTCCCATGTCCCCAGTCCCCTGCCAAGTCCCTGCCCCTCCCATGTCCCCAGTCACCTCCCCAGTCCCTGCCCCTCCCAAGTCCCCAGTCCCCTCTCAAGTCCCTGCCCCTCCCATGTCCCCAGTCCCCTCCCCAGTCCCTGCCCCTCTCAAGTCCCTGCCCCTCCCATGTCCCCAGTCCCCTCCCCAGTCCCTGCCACTCCCAAGTCCCTGCCCCTCCCATGTCCCCAATCCCCACCGTAGTCCCTGCCCCTCCCATTTCTCCAGTGCCCTCCAAAGTCCCTGCCCCTCCCATTTCTCCAGTCCCCTCCCAAGTCCCTGCCCCTCCTAAGTCCCCAGTCCCCTCCCCAGTCCCTGCCCCTCCCATGTCCCCACTCCCCACCCAAGTCCCTGCCCCTCTCAAGTCCCCAGTCCCCTCCCAAGTCCCTGTTCTCCCATGTCCCCAGTACCCTTTCAAGTCCCTGCCCCTCCCATGTGTCCAGTCCCGTCCCAAGTCCCCACTCCCCTCCCCAGTCCCTGCCCCTCCATGTCCCAGTCCCCTTCCAAATCCCTGCCCCTCCTATGTCCCCAGTCCCCTCCCAAGTCCCCAGTCCCCTCCCAAGTCCCTGGCCCTCCCATGTCCCCAGTCCCCTCCCCACTACCTGCCCCTCCCCAGTCCCTGCCCCTCCCATGTCCCCAGTCCCCTCCCCAGTCCCTGCCCCTCCCAAGTCCCCAGTCCCCTACCCAGTCCCTACCCCTCCCATGTCCCCAAGCCCCACCCAAGCCCCTGCCCCTCCCAAGTCCCCAGTCCCCTCCCAAGTCCCTGCCCCTCCCAAGTCCCCAGTCCCCTCCCATGTCCCCAGTCCCCTCCCAAGTCCTTGCCCCTCCCAAGTCCCTTCCCCTCCCATGTCCCCACTCCCCTACCCAGTTCCTGCCCCTCCCCAGTCCCTGCCCCTCCCATGTCCCCAGTCCCCTCCTAAGTCCCTGCCTCTCCCAAGTCCCTGCCCCTCCCATGTCCCCAGTCCCCTCCCCAGTCCCTACCACTCCCAACTCCCTGCCCCTCCCAGGTCTCCCGTCCCCTCCCAATTCCCTGCCCCTCCCATTTCCCCAATCCCCTACCAAGTCCCTGCTCCTCCCATGTCCCCATTCCCCGCCCAAGTCCCTGCCCCTCCCAAGTCCCAAGTCCCCTCCCCAGTCCCTGCCCCTCCCATGTCCCCAGTCCCCTCCCCAGTCCCTGTCCCTCCCAAGTCCCTGCCCCTCCCATGTCCCCAGTCACCTCCAAAGTCCGTGCCCCTCCCATGTCCGCAGTCCCCTCCCAAGTCCCTGCCCCTCCCAAGTCCCTGCCCCTCCAATGTCCCCAGTCCCCTCCCCAGTTCCTGCCTCTCCCATTTCCCCAGTCCCCTCCCCTACCAAGTCCCTGCCCCTCCCATGTCCCCAGTCCCCTCCCCTGTCCCTGCCACTCCCAAGTCCCTGCCCCTCCCATGTCCCCAATCCCCACCGTAGTCCCTGCCCCTCCCATTACTCCAGTCCCCTCCAAAGTCCCTGCCCCTCCCATTTCTCCAGTCCCCTCCCAAGTCCCTGCCCCTCCTAAGTCCCCAGTCCCCTCCCCAGTCCCTGCCCCTCCCATGTCCCCACTCCCCACCCAAGTCCCTGCCCCTCTCAAGTCCCCAGTCCCCTCCCAAGTCCCTGTTCTCCAATGTCCCCAGTACCCTCCCAAGTCCCTGCCCCTCCCATGTCCCCAATCCCCACCGTAGTCCCTGCCCCTCCCATTACTCCAGTCCCCTCCAAAGTCCCTGCCCCTCCCATGTCCCCAGTCCCCTGCCAAGTCCCTGCCCCTCCCATGTCCCCAGTCACCTCCCAGTCCCTGCCCCTCCCAAGTCCCCAGTCCCCTCTCAAGTCCCTGCCCCTCCCATGTCCCCAGTCCCCTCCCCAGTCCCTGCCCCTCCCAAGTCCCTGCCCCTCCCATGTCCCCAGTCACCTCCAAAGTCCGTGCCCCTCCCATGTCCGCAGTCCCCTCCCAAGTCCCTGCCCCTCCCAAGTCCCTGCCCCTCCAATGTCCCCAGTCCCCTCCCCAGTTCCTGCCTCTCCCATTTCCCCAGTCCCCTCCCCTACCAAGTCCCTGCCCCTCCCATGTCCCCAGTCCCCTCCCCAGTCCCTGCCACTCCCAAGTCCCTGCCCCTCCCATGTCCCCAATCCCCACCGTAGTCCCTGCCCCTCCCATTTCTCCAGTGCCCTCCAAAGTCCCTGCCCCTCCCATTTCTCCAGTCCCCTCCCAAGTCCCTGCCCCTCCTAAGTCCCAGTCCCCTCCCCAGTCCCTGCCCCTCCCATGTCCCCACTCCCCACCCAAGTCCCTGCCCCTCTCAAGTCCCCAGTCCCCTCCCAAGTCCTGTTCTCCCATGTCCCCAGTACCCTTTCAAGTCCCTGCCCCTCCCATGTGTCCAGTCCCGTCCCAAGTCCCCACTCCCCTCCCAGTCCCTGCCCCTCCCATGTCCCCAGTCCCCTTCCAAATCCCTGCCCCTCCTATGTCCCCAGTCCCCTCCCAAGTCCCCAGTCCCCTCCCAAGTCCCTGGCCCTCCCATGTCCCCAGTCCCCTCCCCACTACCTGCCCCTCCCCAGTCCCTGCCCCTCCCATGTCCCCAGTCCCCTCCCCAGTCCCTGCCCCTCCCAAGTCCCCAGTCCCCTACCCAGTCCCTACCCCTCCCATGTCCCCAAGCCCCACCCAAGCCCCTGCCCCTCCCAAGTCCCCAGTCCCCTCCCAAGTCCCTGCCCCTCCCAAGTCCCCAGTCCCTCCCATGTCCCCAGTCCCCTCCCAAGTCCTTGCCCCTCCCAAGTCCCTTCCCCTCCCATGTCCCCACTCCCCTACACAGTTCCTGCCCCTCCCCAGTCCCTGCCCCTCCCATGTCCCCAGTCCCCTCCTAAGTCCCTGCCTCTCCCAAGTCCCTGCCCCTCCCATGTCCCCAGTCCCCTCCCCAGTCCCTACCACTCCCAACTCCCTGCCCCTCCCAGGTCTCCCGTCCCCTCCCAATTCCCTGCCCCTCCCATTTCCCCAATCCCCTACCAAGTCCCTGCTCCTCCCATGTCCCATTCCCCGCCCAAGTCCCTGCCCCTCCCAAGTCCCAAGTCCCCTCCCCAGTCCCTGCCCCTCCCATGTCCCCAGTCCCCTCCCCAGTCCCTGTCCCTCCCAAGTCCCTGCCCCTCCCATGTCCCCAGTCACCTCCAAAGTCCGTGCCCCTCCCATGTCCGCAGTCCCCTCCCAAGTCCCTGCCCCTCCCAAGTCCCTGCCCCTCCAATGTCCCCAGTCCCCTCCCCAGTTCCTGCCTCTCCCATTTCCCCAGTCCCCTCCCCTACCAAGTCCCTGCCCCTCCCATGTCCCCAGTCCCCTCCCCTGTCCCTGCCACTCCCAAGTCCCTGCCCCTCCCATGTCCCCAATCCCCACCGTAGTCCCTGCCCCTCCCATTACTCCAGTCCCCTCCAAAGTCCCTGCCCCTCCCATTTCTCCAGTCCCCTCCCAAGTCCCTGCCCCTCCTAAGTCCCCAGTCCCCTCCCCTGTCCCTGCCCCTCCCATGTCCCCACTCCCCACCCAAGTCCCTGCCCCTCTCAAGTCCCCAGTCCCCTCCCAAGTCCCTGTTCTCCAATGTCCCCAGTACCCTCCCAAGTCCCTGCCCCTCCCATGTGCCCAGTCCCGTCCCAAGTCCCCACTCCCCTCCCCAGTCCCTGCCCCTCCCATGTCCCCAGTCCCCTTCCAAATCCCTGCCCCTCCTATGTCCCCAGTCCCCTCCCAAGTCCCCAGTCCCCTCCCAAGTCCCTGGCCCTCCCATGTCTTCAGTCCCCTCCCCACTACCTGCCCCTCCCAAGTCCCTGGCCCTCCCATGTCCCCAGTCCCCTCCCAAGTCCCTGCCCCACCCAAGTCCCTGCCCCTCCCATGTCCCCAGTCCCCTGCCAAGTCCCTGCCCCTCCCATGTCCCCAGTCCCCTCCCCAGTCCCTGCCCCTCCCAAGTCCCCGGTCCCCTCTCAAGTCCCTGCCCCTCCCATGTCCCCAGTCCCCTCCCAAGTCCCTGCCCCTCCCAAGTCCCCAGTACCCTCCCCAGTCCCTGCCCCTCCAAAGTCCCCAATCCCCTCCCAAGTCCCCAGTCCCCTCCCCAGTCCTTGCCCCTCCCATGTCCCCAGTCCCCTCCCCAGTCCCTGCCCCTCCAAAGTCCCTAATACCCTCCCAAGTAACCAAGTCCCCTCCCAAGTCCCTGTCCCTCCCAAGTCCTTGCCCAGCCCCAGTCCCTGCCCCTCCCAAGTCCCTGCCCCTCCCATGTCCCCAATCCCCTCCCAAGTCCCCGCCCCTCCCAAGTCGCCAGTCCCCTCTCATGTCCCCAGTCCCCTTCCCAGTCCCTGCCCCTCCCAAGTCCCTGCAACTCCTATGTCCCCAGTCCCCTCCCCAGTCCTTAGCCCTCGTACGTACCCAGTCCCCTCCCAAGTCCCTGCCCCTCCCATGTCCCCAGTCCCCTCCCCAGACCCTGCCCCTCCAAAGTCCCTAATCCCCTCCCATGTCCCCAGTCCCCTCCCAAGTCCGTGCCCCTCCCAAGTCCTTGCCCCTCCCCAGTCCCTGCCCCTCCCATGTCCCCAATCCCCTCCCCAGTCCCTGCCACTCCCAAGTCCCTGCCCCTCCCGTGTCCCCATTCCCCTCCCCAGTCCCTGCCTCTCCCATTTCCCCAGTCCCCTCCCCTCCCAAGTCCCTGCCCCTCCCATGTCCCCACTCCCCTACCCAGTTCCTGCCCCTCCCCAGTCCCTGCCCCTCCAATGTGCCCAGTCCCCTCCCAAATCCCTGCCCCTCCTATGTCCCCTGTCCCCTCCCAAGTCCCCAGTCCCCTTCCAAGTCCCTGGCCCTCCCATGTCCCCAGTCCCCTCCCAAGTCCCTGCCCCACCCAAGTCCCTGCCCCTCCCATGTCCCCACTCCCCTGCCAAGTCCCTGCCCCTCCCATGTCCCCAGTCCCCTCCCCAGTCCCTGCCCCTCCAAAGTCCCTAATACCCTCCCAAGTAACCAAGTCCCCTCCCAAGTCCTTGCCCCTCCCCAGTCCCTGCCCCTCCCAAGTCCTCAGTCCCCTCCCAAGTCCTTGCCCCTCCCATGTCCCCAGTTCCCTCCCCTGTCCCTGCCCCTCCCAAGTCCCTGCCCCTCCCATGTCCCCAATCCCCTCCCATGTCCCCGCCCTCCCAAGTCCCCAGTCCCCTCCCATGTCCCCAGTCCCCTTCCCAGTCCCTGCCCCTCCCAAGTCCCTGCAACTCCTATGTCCCCAGTCCCCTCCCCAGACCCTGCCCTCCCAAGTCCTCAGTCCCCTCCCAAGTCCTTGCCCCTCCCATGTCCCCAGTTCCCTCCCCTGTCCCTGCCCCTCCCAAGTCCCTGCCCCTCCCATGTCCCCAATCCCCTCCCATGTCCCCGCCCCTCCCAAGTCCCCAGTCCCCTCCCATGTCCCCAGTCCCCTTCCCAGTCCCTGCCCCTCCCAAGTCCCTGCAACTCCTAAGTCCCCAGTCCTCTCCCCAGTCCTTAGCGCTCGTACGTACCCAGTCCCCTCCCAAGTCCCTGCCCCTCCCATGTCCCCAGTCCCCTCCCCAGACCCTGTCCCTCCAAAGTCCATAATCCCCTCCATGTCCCCAGTCCCCTCCCAAGTCCGTGCCCCTCCCAAGTCCTTGCCCCTCCCCAGTCCCTGCCCCTCCAAAGTCCCCAATCCCCTCCCAAGTCCCCAGTCCCCTCCCCAGTCCTTGCCCCTCCCATGTCCCCAGTCCCCTCCGCAGACCCTGCCCCTCCAAAGTCCCTAATCCCCTCCCATGTCCCCAGTCCCCTCCCAAGTCCCTGTCCCTCCCAAGTCCTTGCCCCTCCCCAGTCCCTGCCCCTACCAAGTCCCTGCCCCTCCCATGTCCCCAGTCCCCTCCCAAGTCCCTGCCCCTCCCATGTCCGCAGTCCACTCACAAGTCCCTTCCCCTCCCAAGTCCCCAGTCCCCTCCAAGTCCATCTCCTTCCCAAGTCCTTGCCCCTCCCAAGTCCCTGCCCCTCCCAAGTCCCTGCCACTCCAATGTCCCCAGTCCCCTCCCATGTCCCCAGTTCCCTCCCAAGTCCCTGTTCTCCCATGTCCCCAGTACCCTCCCAAGTCCCTGCCCCTCACATGTGCCCAGTCCCATCCCAAGTCCCCAGTCCCCTCCCCAGTCCCTGCCCCTCCCATGTCCCCAGTCCCCTCCCAAGTCCCCAGTCCCCTCCCCAGTCCCTGCCCCTTCCATGTCCCCAGTCCCCTCCCAAATCCCTGTCCCTCCAAGCCTTGCCCCTCCCAAATCCCAGTCCCTTCCCAATTCCCTGCCACTCCCAAGTCCCTGCCCCGCCCATTTCCCCATTCCCCTCCCAAGTCCCTGCCCCTCCCATGTCCCCAGTCCCCTCCCAAGTCCCTCCCCCTCCCTTGTCCCCAGTCCCCTCCCCACTCCCTGCCACTCCAAGTCCCTGCCCCTCCCGTGTCCCAGTCCCCTCCCCAGTCCCTGCCTCTCCCATTTCCCCAGTCCCCTCCCCTCCCAAGTCCCTGCCCCTCCCATGTCCCCACTCCCCTACCCAGTTCCTGCCCCTCCCCAGTCCCTGCCCCTCCAATGTCCACAGTTCACTCCCAAGTCCCTGCCACTCCCATGTACCCTGTCCCCTCCCAAGTCCCTGCCCCTCCCAAGTCCCCAGTCCCCTCCCAAGTCCCTGCCCCTCCCAAGTCCCTGCCCCTCCCATGTCTCCAGTCCCTCCCCAGTCCCTGCCCCTCCCAATTCCCTGCCCCTCCCATGTCTCCAGTCCCCTCCCATGTCCCCGGTCCCCTTCCAAGTCCCTGCCTCTCCCATGTCCCCATTCCCCTCCCCAGTCCCTGCCCCTCCAAAGTCCCTAATCCCCTCCCAAGTCCCCAGTCCCCTCCCAAGTCCCTGTCCCTCCCAAGTCCTTGCCCCTCCCCAGTCCCTGCCCCTCCAAAGTCCCTAATCCCCTCCAATGTCCCCAGTCCCCTCCCATGTCCCCAGTCCCCTCCCAAGTCCCTGTTCTCCCATGTCCCCAGTACCCTCCCAAGTCCCTGCCCCTCCCATGTGCCCAGTCCCCTCCCAAATCCCTGCCCCTCCTATGTCCCCTGTCCCCTCCCAAGTCCCCAGTCCCCTTCCAAGTCCCTGGCCCTCCCATGTCCCCAGTCCCCTCCCAAGTCCCTGCCCCACCCAAGTCCCTGCCCCTCCCATGTCCCCAGTCCCCTGCCAAGTCCCTGCCCCTCCCATGTCCCCAGTCCCCTCCCCAGTCCCTGCCCCTCCAAAGTCCCTAATACCCTCCCAAGTAACCAAGTCCCCTCCAAGTCCTTGCCCCTCCCCAGTCCCTGCCCCTCCCAAGTCCTCAGTCCCCTCCCAAGTCCTTGCCCCTCCCATGTCCCCAGTTCCCTCCCCTGTCCCTGCCCCTCCCAAGTCCCTGCCCCTCCCATGTCCCCAATCCCTCCCATGTCCCGCCCCTCCAAGTCCCCAGTCCCCTCCCATGTCCCCAGTCCCCTTCCCAGTCCCTGCCCCTCCCAAGTCCCTGCAACTCCTAAGTCCCCAGTCCTCTCCCCAGTCCTTAGCCCTCGTACGTACCCAGTCCCCTCCCAAGTCCGTGCCCCTCCCAAGTCCTTGCCCCTCCCAGTCCCTGCCCCTCCAAAGTCCCAAATCCCCTCCCAAGTCCCCAGTCCCCTCCCCAGTCCTTGCCCCTCTCATGTCCCCAGTCCCCTCCGCAGACCCTGCCCCTCCAAAGTCCCTAATCCCCTCCCATGTCCCCAGTCCCCTCCAAGTCCCTGTCCCTCCCAAGTCCTTGCCCCTCCCCAGTCCCTGCCCCTACCAAGTCCCTGCCCCTCCCATGTCCCCAGTCCCCTCCCAAGTCCCTGCCCCTCCCATGTCCGCAGTCCACTCACAAGTCCCTTCCCCTCCCAAGTCCCCAGTCCCCTCCCAAGTCCATGTCCTTCCCAAGTCCTTGCCCTCCCAAGTCCATGTCCTTCCCAAGTCCTTGCCCCTCCCAAGTCCCTGCCCCTCCCAAGTCCCTGCCACTCCAATGTCCCCAGTCCCCTCCCATGTCCCCAGTTCCCTCCCAAGTCCCTGTTCTCCCATGTCCCCAGTACCCTCCCAAGTCCCTGCCCCTCACATGTGCCCAGTCCCGTCCCAAGTCCCGAGTCCCCCTCCCCAGTCCCTGCCCCTCCCATGTCCCCAGTCCCCTCCCAAGTCCCCAGTCCCCTCCCCAGTCCCTGCCCCTTCCATGTCCCCAGTCCCCTCCCAAATCCCTGTCCCTCCCAAGCCTTGCCCCTCCCAAATCCCCAGTCCCTTCCCCAGTCCCTGCCACTCCCAAGTCCCTGCCCCGCCCATTTCCCCATTCCCCTCCCAAGTCCCTGCCCCTCCCATGTCCCCAGTCCCCTCCCAAGTCCCTCCCCCTCCCTTGTCCCCAGTCCCCTCCCCACTCCCTGCCACTCCCAAGTCCCTGCCCCTCCCCAGTCCTTACCCCTCCCAAGTCCCCAGTCCCCTCCCGAGTCCCTGCTCTCCCAAGTCCCTGCCCCTCCCAAATCCTTGCCCCTCCCAAGTCCCTGCCCCTCCCAAGTCCCTGCCCCTCCAATGTCTCCAGTCCCCTCCCCAGTTCCTGCCTCTCCCATTTCCCCAGTCGCCTCCCCTACCAAGTCCCTGCCCTCCCATGTCCCCAGTCCCCCTCCCCAGTCCCTGCCACTCCCAAGTCCCTGCCCCTCCCATGTCCCCAATCCCCTCCCTAGTCCCTGCCCCTGCCATTTCCACAGTCCCCTCCCAAGTCCCTGCCCCTCCCATTTCTCCAGTCCCTTCCCAATCCCTGCCCCTCCCATGTCCCCAATCCCCTCCCTAGTCCCTGCCCCTCCCATTTCCACAGTCCCCTCCCAAGTCCCTGCCCCTCCCATTTCTCCAGTCCCTTCCCAAGTCCCTGCCCCTCCCAAGTCCCCAGTCCCCTCCCCAGTCCCTGTTCTCCCATGTCCCCACTCCCCACCCAAGTCCCTGCCCCTCCCAAGTCCCCAGTCCCCTCCCAAGTCCCTGTTCTCCCATGTCCCCAGTACCCTCCCAAGGCCCTGCCCCTCCCATGTGCCCAGTCCCGTCCCAAGTCCCCACTCCCCTCCCCAGTCCCTGCCCCTCCCATGTCCCCACTCCCCACCCAAGTCCCTGCCCCTCCCAAGTCCCCAGTCCCCTCCCAAGTCCCTGTTCTCCCATGTCCCCAGTACCCTCCCAAGGCCCTGCCCCTCCCATGTCCCCAGTCCCCTCCCAAATCCCTGCCCCTCCTATGTCCCCAGTCCCCTCCCAAGTCCCTGGCCCTTCCATGTCCCCAGTCCCCTCCCCACTACCTGCCCCTCCCAAGTCCCTGCCCCTCCCATGTCCCCAGTCCCCTCCCTAGTCCCTGCCCCTCCCATGTCCCCAGTCCCCTCCCAAGTCCCTGCACTCCCATGTCCCCAGTCCCCTCCCCAGTCCCTGCCCCTCCCAAGTCCCCAGTCCCCTACCCAGTCCCTGCTCCTCCCATGTCCCCAGTCCCCACCCAAGTCCCTGCCCCTCCAAAGTCCCCAGTCCCCTCCCCAGTCCCTGCCCCTTCCATGTCCCCAGTCCCCTCCCAAGTCCCTGTCCTTCCCAAGCCTTGCCCCTCCCAATTCCCTAGTCCCTTCCCCAGTCCCTGCCACTCCCAAGTCGCTGCCCCGCCCATTTCCCCATTCCCCTCCCAAGTCCCTGCCCCTCCCCTGTCCCTGCCCCTCCCAAGTCCCTGCCCCACCCATGTCCCCAATCCCCTCCCAAGTCCCGGGCCCTCCCAAGTCCCCAGTCCCCTCCCATGTCCCCAGTCCCCTTCCCAGTCCCTGCCCCTCCCAAGTCCCTGCCCCTCCCATGTCCCCAGTCCCCTCCCATGTCCCCAGTCCCCTCCCAAGTCCTTGCCCCTCCCAAGTCCCTTCCCCTCCAATGTCCCCCACTCTCCTACCCAGTTCCTGCCCTACCCCAGTCCCTGCCCCTCCAGTGTCCACACTTCCCTCCCAAGTCCCTGCCACTCCCATGTCCCCTGTCCCCCTCCCAAGTCCCTGCCCCTCCCATGTCCCCAGTCCCCTCCCAAGTCCCTGCCCCTCCCAAGTCCCTGCCCCTCCCATGTCTCCAGTCCCCTCCCATGTCCCCGGTCCCCTCCCAAGTCCCTGCCTCTCCCATTTTCCCAGTCCCCTCCCCAGTCCCTGCCCCTCCAAAGTCCCTAATCCCCTCCCAAGTCCCCAGTCCCCTCCCAAGTCCCTGTCCCTCCCAAGTCCTTGCCCCTCCCAAGTCCCCAGTCCCCTCCCCAGTCACTGCATCTCCTAAGTCCCCAGTCCCCTCCCCAGTCCCTGCCCCTCCCATGTCCAAAGTCCCCTCCTAAGTCCCTGCCCCTCCCAAGTCCCTGCCCCTCACATGTCCCCAGTCCCCTCCCCAGTCCCTACCACTCCCAAGTCCCCAGTCCCCTCCCAAGTCCCTGCCACTCCCATGTCCCAAGTCCCCACCCAAGTCCCTGCCCCTCCCTAGTCCCCTCCCCAGTCCCTGCCCTCCCATGTCCAAAGTCCCCTCCTAAGTCCCTGCCCCTCCCAAGTCCCTGCCCCTCCCATGTCTCCAGTCCCCTCCCAAGTCCCTGCCCCTTCCAAGTCCCCAGTCCCCTCCCAAGTCCCTGCCACTCCCATGTCCCAAGTCCCCACCCAAGTCCCTGCCCCTCCCTAGTCCCCTCCCCAGTCCCTGCCCCTCCCCAGTCCCTGCCACTCCCATGTCCCTGCCCCTCCCATGTCCCCAGTCCACTCCCCAGTCCCTGCCCCTCCCATGTCTCCAGTCCCCACCCAAGTCAGTGCCCCTCCCAACTCCCCAGTCCCCTCCCAAGTCCCTGCCCCTGGAAAGTCCCAATCCCCTCCAAAGTCCCTGCCCCTCCATGTCCCCAGTCCCCTCCCAAGTCCCCAATCCCCTCCCATGTCCCCAGTCCCCTCCCAAGTCCCTGCCCCTCCCATGTCCCCAGTCCCCTCCTAAGTCCCTGCCTCTCCCACGTCCCCCAGTCCCCTCCTAAGTCCCTGCCCCTCCCAAGTCCCTGCCCCTCCCATGTCCCCAGTCCCCTCCCCAGTCCCTACCACTCCCAACTCCCTGCCCCTCCCATGTCTTCGTCCCCTCTCCCGATTCCCTGCCCCTCCCATTTCCCCAGTCCCTACCAAGTCCCTGCTCCTCCCATGTCCCAATTCCCCGCCGAAGTCCCTGCCCCTCCCAAGTCCCAAGTCCCCTCCCCAGTCCCTGCCCCTCCCATGTCCCCAGTCCCCTCCCCATTCCCTGCCCCTCCCAAGTCCCTGCACCTCCCATGTCCCCAGTCACCTCCAAAGTCCGTGCCCCTCCCATGTCCCCAGTCCCCTCCCAAGTCCCTGCCCCTCCCAAGTCCCTGCCCCTCCAATGTCCCCAGTCCCCTCCCCAGTTCCTGCCTCTCCTATTTCCCCAGTCCCCTCCCCTACCAAGTCCCTGCCCCTCCCATGTCCCCAGTCCCCTCCCCAGTCCCTGCCACTCCCAAGTCCCTGCCCCTCCCATGTCCCCACTCCCCTCCCTAGTCCCTGCCACTCCCATTTCCACAGTCCCCTCCCAAGTCCCTGCCCCTCCCATTTCTCCAGTCCCCTCCCAAGTCCCTGCCCCTCCCAAGTACCCAGTCCCCTCCCCAGTCCCTGCCCCTCCCATGTCCCGACTCCCCACCCAAGTCCCTGCCCCTCCCAAGTCCCCAGTCCCCTCCCAAGTCCCTGAACCTCCCATGTCCCCAGTCCCCTCCCCAGTCCCTGCCCCTCCCATGTCCCTGACCC
The DNA here is from genome assembly GCA_033558235.1 of Neomorphus geoffroyi. Classification (NCBI taxonomy): domain Eukaryota; kingdom Metazoa; phylum Chordata; class Aves; order Cuculiformes; family Neomorphidae; genus Neomorphus; species Neomorphus geoffroyi. Next base: position 2,546 of record JAUMJM010000214.1, on the reverse strand, counting down.
TCCCTTGTCCCCAGTCCCTTCCTTAGTCCCTGCCCCTCCCATGTCCCCAGTCCCCTTTCCAGTCCCTACCACTCCCAGCTCCCTGCCCCTCCCATGTCTCCCGTCCCCTCCCAATTCCCTGCCCCTCCCATTTCCCCAATCCCCTACCAAGTCCCTGCCCCTCCCATGTCCCCAGTCCCCTCCCCAGTCCCTGCCACTCCCAAGTCCCTGCCCCTCTCATGTCCCCAGTCCCCTTCCCAATCCTTGCCCCTCCCATGTCCCCAGTCCCCTCCCAAGTCCACAGTCCCCTACCCAGTCCCTGCTCCTCCCATGTCCCCACAAGTCCCTGCCCCTCCCAAGTCCCCAGTCCCCTCCCCAGTCCCTGCCCCTTCCATGTCCCCAGTCCCCTCCCAAGTCCCTGTCCTTCCCAAGCCTTGCCCCTCCCAATTCCCCAGTCCCTTCCCCAGTCCCTGCCACTCCCAAGTCGCTGCCCCGCCCATTTCCCCATTCCCCTCCCAAGTCCCTGCCCCTCCCCTGTCCCTGCCCCTCCCAAGTCCCTGCCCCACCCATGTCCCCAATCCCCTCCCAAGTCCCGGGCCCTCCCAAGTCCCCAGTCCCCTCCCATGTCCCCAGTCCCCTTCCCAGTCCCCTGCCCCTCCCAGTCCCTGCCCCCTCCCATGTCCCCAGTCCCCTCCCATGTCCCCAGTCCCCTCCCAAGTCCTTGCCCCTCCCAAGTCCCTTCCCCTCCCATGTCCCCACTCCCCTACCCAGTTCCTGCCCCTCCCCAGTCCCTGCCCCTCCAATGTCCACACTTCCCTCCCAAGTCCCTGCCACTCCCATGTGCCCAGTCCCCTCCCAAGTCCCTGCCCCTCCCAAGTCCCTGCCCCTCCCATGTCTCCAGTCCCCTCCCATGTCCCCGGTCCCCTCCCAAGTCCCTGCCTCTCCCATGTCCCCAGTCCCCTCCCCAGTCCCTGCCCCTCCAAAGTCCCTAATCCCCTCCCAAGTCCCCAGTCCCCTCCCAAGTCCCTGTCCCTCCCAAGTCCTTGCCCCTCCCAAGTCCCCAGTCCCCCTCCCCAGTCACTGCCTCTCCTAAGTCCCCAGTCCCCTCCCCAGTCCCTGCCCCTCCCATGTCCAAAGTCCCCTCCTAAGTCCCTGCCCCCTCCCAAGTCCCCTGCCCCTCACATGTCCCCAGTCCCCTCCCCAGTCCCTACCACTCCCAAGTCCCCAGTCCCCTCCCAAGTCCCTGCCACTCCCATGTCCCAAGTCCCCACCCAAGTCCGTGCCCCTCCCTAGTCCCCTCCCCAGTCCCTGCCCCTCCCAATGTCCAAAGTCCCCTCCTAAGTCCCTGCCCCTCCCAAGTCCCTGCCCCTCCCATGTCTCCAGTCCCCTCCCAAGTCCCTGCCCCTCCCAAGTCCCCAGTCCCCTCCCAAGTCCCTGCCACTCCCATGTCCCAAGTCCCCACCCAAGTCCCTGCCCCTCCCTAGTCCCCTCCCCAGTCCCTGCCCCTCCCCAGTCCCTGCCACTCCCATGTCCCTGCCCCTCCCATGTCCCCAGTCCACTCCCCAGTCCCTGCCCCTCCCATGTCCCCAGTCCCCACCCAAGTCCCTGCCCCTCCCAAGTCCCCAGTCCCCTCCCCAGTCCCTGCCCCTTCCATGTCCCCAGTCCCCTCCCAAGTCCCTGTCCCTCCCAAGCCTTGCCCCTCCCAATTCCCCAGTCCCTTCCCCAGTCCCTGCCACTCCCAAGTCCCTGCCCCGCCCATTTCCCCATTCCCCTCCCAAGTCCCTGCCCCTCCCCTGTCCCTGCCCCTCCCAAGTCCCTGCCCCACCCATGTCCCCAATCCCCTCCCAAGTCCCTGGCCCTCCCAAGTCCCCAGTCCCCTCCCATGTCCCTAGACCCCTTCCCAGTCCCTGCCCCTCCCAAGTCCCCAGTCCCCTCCCATGTCCCCAGTCCCCTCCCAAGTCCTTGCCCCTCCCAAGTCGCCTTCCCCTCCCATGTCCCCACTCCCCTACCCAGTTCCTGCACCTCCCCAGTCCCTGCCCCTCCAATGTCCACAGTTCACTCCCAAGTCCCTCCCACTCCCATGTCCCCTGCCCCCTCCCAAGTCCCTGCCCCTCCCATGTCCCCAGTCCCCTCCCAAGTCCCTGCCCCTCCCAAGTCCCTGCCCCTCCCATGTCTCCAGTCCCCCTCCCCAGTCCCTGCCCCTCCCAAGTCCCAGCCCCTCCCATGTCTCCAGTCCCCTCCCATGTCCCCGGTCCCCTCCCAAGTCCCTGCCTCTCCCATGTCCCCAGTCCCCTCCCCAGTCCCTGCCCCTCCAAAGTCCCCAATCCCCTCCAAAGTCCCCAGTCCCCTCCCAAGTCCCTGTCCCTCCCAAGTCCTTGCCCCTCCCAAGTCCCCAGTCCCCTCCCCAGTCCCTGCCTCTCCTAAGTCCCCAGTCCCCTCCCCAGTCCCTGCCCCTCCCATGTCCCCAGTCCCCTCCTAAGTCCCTGCCCCTCCTAAGTCCCTGCCCCTCCCAAGTCCCTGCCCCTCCCATGTCCCCAGTCCCCTGCCCAGTCCCTACCACTCCCAAC
>JAUMJM010000213.1:7500-72039 GCA_033558235.1 Neomorphus geoffroyi | reverse complement strand
GGGAAGCAGGATTTGGGCCACAGGCGTAGCGGGCGCGGCCGTGCTCATCCCCACCCTCATCGCCGCGTGCCAAGCCGGGTGTGCCGCTCGCTCGCCATTGGCCGCACGGCTACCGCACCACCAGGCACAGCCCAATGGGGACGCGGGCGGCTGCTGCCGCAGCGCCCACTGCTGCCAAGGCGCGTGTGGTGCCAGCCAATCGCTGGCAGCCCCCTCCCTTCCCCCTCCGTGGTGCCGGCCAATGGGGGCACAGGCAGTGGCCCCGCCGAGGCCACCATTGGCCACCTGCCCAGGCCCCCCCCCTCTCGGCTCACGGGGCAAGTGGCCAATCGGGCCTCGTGCCACGGTGCCAGTGGCCGATGGTGGTGGGGGCGGGCCCCGCTGGGGTCGCCCCCACTCCCTGTGCCAGGGGGGATGGAGGAGGGGGTGTGGTCCCCCCTGCGTTGCCGTTGCCATGGTGACCTGCCATTGTTCCCGTGGCGATGACATCATGTCTCGTTGCACCGGCAACCAGACATGGGTGGGGACACAGTCCCCCCAGTTTTGGGAGGGGCTCATTAACCGCCTAATTAGCCGGGATGGGGGGAGGGGCGCAGGCATGGCTGGGGGAGGGGGATTTTCAGGGATGGGGGACGCCAGAAACAGGGGGGAACCTGAGGGTGGGGGTGAGAGATGGGGGGGAGGGGGGAAGAGTCTTGGGTGTGCGGGGGTCACCCCAAAGCAGGGAGAGGGGGAGACTCAGGTGTCTAGGAGAGCAGCAGGAGGGGAACAGGGGGGTCCTGGGGGGGGGGGTGAGGTGTCCCTACCTGCTGCTGGGGGAGGGTCAGAAAGTTGCCGTCGCGGGGTCCGAGGCCGACAAGGCGGGGGGCAGTGGTGGCGCCTGACGCTGCGAATGCTGTGGGGAGAGCTGGCTCAGCCCGGCACATGACGGGCGATACGCGTGCTGCAGGCATTCGAGGCGTGGGACGCATGGGGCGGGTGTGCGACACACGTGCAGTGTGTGTGGCAGAGCAGGCGTGCAACACGTGAGACGCATGCTGCAGGTGTGCAAAGGTGTGCGACACACAAGGCAGGCGGTGTGATACACGTGATGCAGGCATGCCGACACTGGGCAGGTGTGACAAACGTGCTGCAGGGTGTGCAGAGGCCCCGGCAAGCACGCGTGAGCTACTACAGAGCCCAAGCAGTTTGCAGCTGCACAGGTGTGTGCAAGGGTGCAGGTTGAGCGTGTGAGGCTGTGCATGCACAATTACACGTGTGTCCCCCACGCAGCAGGGCTCGTGCCCCCCCCCCCCCCAGGGGCCCCTTGTGTAGTGCCAGCCCCCCCCCCCCACTCACCTGTGAGCCCCCCCCCATGGCCCTGGGCCCCTCGTCCCCAAGGATGGAGCCAAGAGAAGCAAAATCCCAGCTATTTGGCACCCCTAGATCCCCCCCCGGACCCCCAAGTCTGGGCCCAGGACCACCCGCACCCCCCCCCCCCCAACACCAGGGACACTGGCGTCCGCTGCCACTCCCACCCCAACCACCCCCACCACCAAAAATGGGGTAAAAAGGGGGAGAAATGGAGCAGTAACAACGGAAGTGGGAATGGGAGGGGGGGAATGAGGTGCTTGGCGGAAGTGGAGGGGCGGGGGTGCCTGGGATTGGGGGGGGGGCAGCGATGACGATGGGGAGGAAGTGATGATGCACGGGCAGCCGGGGCCGGGCTGGGCCACCTGAGCCACCCTGGTCCCCTCTCCACCACCTCGGGTCACCTCGGTGCCCCCCGTGTCACCCGCTGCCACGTGGGTCACTGGCACCTGCACCCCAGTGCTGCACCCACTGCTGCACCCCCTGCACCCACTGCTACAGCCCTGCACCCCAGTGCTGCACCCAGTGCTGCACCCCCGCACCCCAGTGCTGCAGGCCCTGCACCCCACTGCACCCAGTGCATGCACCCCTGCACCCCATTGCTGCACCCCATTGCTTGCACCCCAGTGCTGCACCCCAGCCCCCACACCCCACTGCTGCAGCCCTGCACCCCCACTGCACCCAGTGCAGCAGCCCTGCACCCCCACTGCTGCAGGCCCTGCACCCCACTGCACCCAGGTGCAGCAGCCCTGCACCCCACTGCTGCAGCCCTGCACCCCACTGCACCCAGTGCTGCACCCAGTGCTGCACCCCCAGTGCACCCAGTGCTGCACCCCTGCACCCCACTTGCTGCACCCACTGCTGCACCCCTGCACCCACTGTTGCACCCCTGCACCCCATTGCTGCACCCATTGCTGCACCCCACTGCTGCAACCCTGCACCCCACTTGCACCCAGTGCTGCACCCCTGCACCCCACTGCTGCACCCCACTGCACCCACTGCTGCACCCCTGCACTGCAGAGCTGCACCCCAGTGCTGCACCCCTGCACTCCTCATTGCACCCCTTGCCCCCCGCCACCAGGTCCCGGCTGCGGGTGCAGTGGGGTGCAGTGGGGCGCAGTGGGGGGGACTTACGGGGTGCAAGCAGGGGCTCCGCCCTGGGGGCCGGTGGGGGCTTTGGGCTCCGGTGGGGGCAGGGGCAGTGGCCGGGCCAGGGGGGCCCCCGCAGCCCCCCCAGCCCGGCCCTGCGCCCCGCACGGCTGCAACGAGAACACGGTGACGGGACCCCCCGGGACCCCCGGGTGCAGCGGCTCAGGGGGTGCGGGGACATCGCCCTGGGGGGAGGCTCGGTGGGGGGGGGCTCAGGGGGCCTCAAAGTGAGGGGGTCTCAGAGTGGAGGGCCCAAGATGGGGGGCTATGGGGGGTGTGTGTGGTGTTCTCAAGGTGAGGAGGGGCCTCGGGGTAGGGAGAGTCCCCAAGGTGGGGTGGGGGGGGTCCCCCCAGGGTTGAGGGGCAGCCCCAGCTCCCCCCCTCCTGGCACCTCCACTGCAGCGAGCATAGCAGCCCCGCTCATTTGCATACAGACCACGCCCTCGTCTTCATTTGCATACAAGCCCCGCCTCCCTCAGCAGTGTTTCACAACACCCCGCCCCTTTACAAACCCACCTGGCACCTCATTTGCATATAGACACCGCCCTCACATCATTTGCATACAGGAAGAAACCCCATGCCTCATTCGCATATGTGCCCTGCCCTCACCCCCCTCCCCCCCCCCCGCCCCCCCCCCTCCCCCCCCGTCCCGCATGCCAGTGCCCTGGAGGAGCCAAACTGGGACCAGTGTCCCCCAGTAGGCTCCTGGGCAGTGGTCCCGCAGTGTTGCTTGCACCCCCCCACATCCTGATGTCCTTGTTCCCATGTCCATGTCCCTGCCATGTCCCCCGTGTCCCCACAGTGTCCCTCCGCCGTGTCCGCAGCCCTCACGGCAGCCCTCCCATCCTCACAGTGTCCCCATCCCTGCTGTGTCCCCCCAGTTCTCACCCTGTCCCCACAATCCTTGCAGCACCCCCCCCCCCCCCGGTCCCCTCAGCATTCCCATGTCCTTGTTCCCAAGTCCCTGTCCCCCCACCCCTGCCGTGTCCTTGCTGTGCCTCCCCCGTCCCCATACTGTCCCATCCCTTGTCCCCACGGCACCTCTGTGTCCTTGCAGTGTCCCCCTCTGTGTCCCCATCCTCACAGCAGCCCCCGCTGTCCCCACAGTGTCCCCGTGTCCCCATTCCCGCAGTGTCCCCCCCATTCTCACACTGTCCCCCCATCCTTGCAGCATCCCTCTTGTCCCATCCCCACTGTGTCCGCCGTCCCCGTAGTGTCCCCTCCATTCTCACTGTCCCACCCCCGCAGCATCCCCCCATGCCCCCATCCCCGCAGCGTCCCCCCCCATTTTCACAATGTCCCCTCCATCCCTGCAGTGTCCCCCCCATTCTCACACTGTCCCCCCCTATCTCCGCAGTGTGTGTGTCCCCCCCAGCTGTGTCCCTGTGTCCCCGTCCCACCTGGGGGCCCTGGGCGGCGCCGTCGGCGCAGACGAACTGGACGAAGTCCTTGAGAGAGTCCTGCCCGTGGTGTAGCGAATCGTGGGGTGCGCGAAGTAGGGGGCTCGACTGGGGCAGGAGGGACCCCGACGGGAAGTGCAGCGCCGAGGCCGTGGCCCGTGGGCTGCCTGCAGGGACCCTCAGCGCCGGCACCAGGGAGACCCGCGACCAGAGCCCCCAGGAACCCCAGGAGATGGGACTGTGAGGACCCTGGGATTGGGGACCCTGGGATTGGGGACCCCCGAGAGCTGTGATTGAGGGGACTCTGGGACTGGGGATCCCGAGAGCTGGGATTAGGGGGACCTTGGGATTGGGGACCCTGGGATTGGGGACCCCGAGTGCTGGGGATGAAGGACTCTTGGTCTGGAGCCTACCCTGGGACCCTGGGATTGGGGGACCCTCCTACTCTGGAGGCCCCCGGGAACCCCCAGGAGATGGAGACAGGGGACCCTGAGAAATGGAATTGGGGGATCCCAGGAAAAGAGACCAGGGGACCCTGGGAGCTGGGAACGGGGGACCCACAGTTTAGAGCTCCCTCCCCCGGACCCTGGGAGCTGGGATTGGGTGACCCCTTGAATTGGGGACACCCAGGAGCTGGGGGTGCAGGACCCCAGGAGACCCCAGAACCTGGGACTGGGGGACCCTCAGAGCTGGGAATTGGAGACCTCCAGTCTGGAGCTCTCCCCAGCCCAGGTCCAGACCCGCGATGTCCCCCCTCCATTTAACCTCACAGCATCCGGGTGGGAACCCTGCACCCATGGGACCCCAACCTCCCCAGCCAGGGAGTCTCAAGGAGCTGGGGGGGGGGGCGGGGTCAGGGGGTGCCAGGAGGGTCCAAGGGGAGGCAGGGGGGTCCCAGGTGGTCCCGGGGGGTTGGGGTCTCACCGGGGCGGACGCCGGCCAGGACGGGTAGGGGGTGGTGGCCAAAGGCCATGCGGGGGGGGGGGGGCCATGCCCCGACAGCGCACTGCAGAAATCCAGCTTCCCCGACTTCTTCAGTGCCGCCGGGCCTGAGGGAGGGGGGGAAACAGGGGTGTCAGTGGGGCACTGGGATCCCCACGGCTCCCTGGGGACTCCCCATGACCCCCAGACTCCTCCCAGGCCTCCTGGCACAGAGGAGCCTTCCTGCATCCCCATAGCCCCCCCTTTGCCCCCCCATTCCCATAGCCCCCCTCTTTGTCCCCCAATGTCTCCCCCATATCCCCCACAGCCCCTCACCACCCCCCCAAATCCACGTCTGCCCCTGTCCCCACCCCATGTGTGCTTCTCCTCCAGTGTGACCCCCCAATGTCACCGTCCTATCCCCCACCCCAACCTCTGCACCCCTGTAGCCCCCTCCTGCTTTGGTCCCCCATGTTCCCTTCCAGTGCCCCCCCCTCATGTCCATCTCCGCCCCCAGGAACCCCGTACCCCCCACCCTGTGCTCCTCCCTGCGTGTGTCCTGTGTGTACCCCTGCCCAGTGTCACTGGTGTCCACTGCCCCCCCTCCCCATCCCGCATCATCCCACCGGTGTCGCCGTCCCACCCCCCTGCCCCCAGTCACCCACCGGTGTCACTGTCCCACCCCCCAGTGTCATTGCCCCCCCGCCCCCGCATCACACACTGGTGTCACCGTGTGTGTGTGTGTCCCAGTGTCACCCACTGGTGTCACCATCCCACACAGCCCGTCCTGCGTCACACATTCATGTCGCCGTTGCTCGCCCCCCCCCCCCCCCCCCCCCCAGTGTCACCCACCAGTGTCACCATCGCCCCCCCAGGGTCCTTGGCTGCTGCCGGGGGCGGGGGAGCGCCCAGGGCCAGGGTAGAAGACTTCGTCCCCTGGCCCCTCCAGGTCCCCCTCGTCCAGTGCTTTGGGGCGCTTTGGGCCACTGTGGGAAAAGGGGGAGGTGTCACCTTTGGGAGGGGGCATCCCCACCAGGGTCCCCCCCAAACTGGGCACACAGGGAGTTCTGGTTTTGGGGGGGGCACAGGGGGTCCTGTGGGGATCTCAGAGGTTTACGGGGTGGTCCTGGGGGTTGGGGAGTTATTGGGTGGCTTTGAGGAGGTTTGGGGGGGAGCGCAGGCGGTTATGAGGGTCCTGGGGGTGTCCCAGAGGCTGAGGGGTGGTCCCAGAGGGGTGACTGGGTGGTTACGAGGGATCCCATGGGTGGCAGGTGGTTATGGGGGTCCTAAGGGTTAGGGGGTGGTTCCAGAGGGGCCCAGGGGGTTATGTGGGTCCGGGGGGGGGTACCTGGTAGTGGGGGGGCCCAGGGGCCGGCGGCCGAGGGCGACGGGGCTGATGTTGTAGTAGCCCCCAGGGCTCTCCAGGTCAGCCAGCGAGAAGTTGGGGCCCGACGCTGTTGCCACAGGGGCTAGGGAGGGGCACAGGGGAGGTGGTGGACCCCCCAGGGACACCCCCGATCCACCCCCATGTCCCCCCATCCCCACCACCCCCTATGTCCCCCATACCATCCCTCCCCCTGCCCTCCTATCCCCCCCGTCCCCCCCCCTCCCCCGTCCCCTCTCCCTCTGCCCTCCCATCTCTCCCATGTCCCCCCCCTGCTGTGTCCCCCTCATGTCCCCCTACACTCCCTGCTTCTCACCAACCCCCCCCCCTTGCCCCCTCTGTGCTCCCACCCCACACCCCCTTCGCTCCCCCTCATCCCCACCGACCCTCTGTGTCCCTCCCCTCCCCTGTCCCTTCCCTCCCCCTGCCCCTCTCCCCTCCATGTCCCCCCTGGTGTCACCCCCCAGTGCCCCCCCCCAGTGCCCGCCCACTCACTCTGGGACACCCGCACCAGCTCGGTGACGTTCCAGACCCCCGAGGTCACGAAACAGTCCTGGAAGGTCAGGTGCCCTGGGGACATGGGGGGGCACACGGGGGACATTGGGGGAACACCGCGCTGGAGGGGGGTCAGAGGGCACGGGGAGCACTGGGAGCTGCAGGGGTGGCACTGGGAGCACTGGAATGGCACTGGAGTGGCACTGGGAGCACTGGGAGCTGCAGGGGGAGCACTGGGACAGCACTGGGAGCTGCAAGGGGGGCACTGGAACAGCATGGGGAGCACTGGGAGCTGCAGGGGTGGCACTGGGACAGCACTGGGAGCTGCAGGGGTGGCACTGGGAGCTACTGGGGGGGGCACTAGGATGGCACTGAAAGCACTGGGAGCTGCCGGGGTGGCACTGGGATGGCACTGGGAGCACTGGTGCCTCACCGTTGGGCAGTGGTTTGATGTCCGCGTCGCCCTGTGCATTGGAGCCCTCAGATTGTCCGGCATCTGTGGAAAATGGGGAGGGGGGGCATCAGGTCCACCTACCAGGGTGTCCCCCCCTGTCCCCTCTACCTCCCCTGGGACTCCCCCGGCCCACAGGGAGGGGCTGCTCTGAGGGCCCCCCACCCCCTTCGCACGGGGTTGCATGAGGTGAACGTTGCCGGGGTTCTCCCCCAGGGGACCCCTTTGTCCTGCTGGGCCCCATCCCCCAAAATCTGGGAACCCCAATGTCCAGGTTCCTCCCCGCCCCGCAAACAGGACCCCAGTGTGTGGGTGCCCCCCCATACCAGAAACAGGGTCTGGGTGCCTCCCCCCAGACAAGACCCCAATGTCCAAGACCCCCCTGCCATTAGGTGCTGGGGGGGGCAAGCTGGCGGGGGGGGCGAGGGGGGCTGTGGTAGGAGGAGGGGGGGGGGCAGGGGCCACTGTGGGGCCGGGCGGGGGGCCAGGAATGCGCTGGCCCCCCGCCAACAGACAGCGCCAACAAAGCCTCCATTGTCTGTGCTGAGCTGGGGGGGGGGGGGGGGGGGGGGCACCTGACCCCCCCCCCCCGCACCCCTAGACGCACACCCCCCGACGTCTGTGTCCCCTCCCCTGCTCCCCCCCCCACCCCGAAGGCCCATCTGCCCCCAACACCTGGGTACCCACATTTCCCCACTCCCAATGTTCGAGTGTGTCCCCCTCATCCTGGCCCCCCCGCAGCACACCAGACACCCCCCCTCCCCGGTCTGTGTTTGTTTCCCACCTCTCCCAGGGTCCCCCCCCACAGGGTCAGGGGTCACCAGGCTGTTAGTGGGGTTGTGACCTTGGTTGGAGAGGGGGGCACAGGGAGGCACGTGCTGCCCCCCCCCCCAGCAGCCTTGGGGTCTTTAGGTGAGTCCCAGGACCCCCAACACTCCCCCCCCTCCCAGCTCCTGGGCCTCAGTTCCCCCCTCAGCCCCAAACTGGACCCAGTGGCTCCCATGTCCCCACGTGCCCCATGGCGTCCCCATGTCCCCGTGTGACCCCGCCCCATAGCACCCTTGTGCTGCCCCCCCCGCCCCAGCCCCACAGCAGGGGTTCAGGTGCCACTGGGCAGCTGTGTCACAGCCCCCCTCGGGACACCGCCCCCCTCCACCACCTGCGTCCCCCAGCCCCAATGGCACCGAGCCCTGCACAGCCCCCCCCCCAGCCCCACAGAGCCCCACAGACCCCTATGGAGCCCCACAGACCCCCACGGGCCCCACAGAGCTCCACCAAGCCCCATGGAGCTCCATTGAGCCTCCACAGACACCCCCCCCCGCCCCAGACCCCACAGAGCACCCCAGGACCCCCCAGCCCCAGCCGCACCCCCCAGCCACACTCAGAGCCCTCCTAGCCCGGAGCTGGAGCCTGTGGCAGGGCAAGGGACCCCAGGGTCCAGGTGTGCCCCCCAGCCATAGGGCAGGTGGGGGCAGGGGGCACCATGGCTGTGGGGCACACACGTGTGTGAAGCATGACTAGGGGGCAGGTTGGGGGTCTCCGGCACCGCGGTGGGGGGTAGCACATCACGGTGAGGGGGGGGTCCCCATCATGGGGGGGGGCAAATGAGGGGGGGGGGGGGGCACATCGGGGTGGGGGCATTGCAGAGGGGGGGACACATCATGGCAGGGGGTCCCTGGCACCGGGGGAGGGCACAACATGGTGAAGGGAGTCCCCATAATGGCGGGGCTATTGTAGAGCAGGAGGCACATCGGGGGGGGGGGGGTGTGTGTGTTGTCATTTCCATTATGGGGGAGGGGGGGGCTCAACATGGCAGAGGGGTCCCTGGCACGGGGGTCCCAGTGCAGGGCTGTGGTGCCGCAGCGCCTTTCGGGTGCCAAAAGTGCCGCCATCTTACGCATGGGGTTGGGGAGGGGGGTTTGGCACTGCGCCCCCCCCCCCAGCCTGCAGCAGCCAAAGGGCCCCCATTAGGGGAGGGGGGAGAGGAGGGAGAATGCTGGGGGGGGGGGGGAGAGGGGGGGGGGGGGCAAGGGGGGCCGAGGCCATGCATGGGGCCTCGTGCCGCGCACGGGGGGCACCGTGCCAACCGGGGCCATTTTGGCGTCGCGGGGCGGGAGCTGCCATGGGGATTTAAGCCCCCCCAGCCAGGCAAGGGAGGGGGTTCAGGGGGGTTGGGGGTGCAACCTCCCCCCATGGATGTGCCCAGATTTGGCATATGGGCCTGCAGGGTGGGAATTGTCATGGGGGAGGCTGGATGCACCCTCCAAACTGCCCCCATCTTCACCCCCCCCAGCGCCCAGCGAGGGCCCAGGTGTTGGGGAGCTGACTTCAAAATCCCTCACTCCAGCCCCAACATTCCACCTCCTCGCAGGCACCACACGCGGGAGCAGGAAAGCTCCCCTCCACCCCCGGCACACGCCTGTCCCCGTTGAGGCCCCTGTGGCCCTGCACACACGTCACCAACCCTGGCACAGGGCACATACATGTGTGCTCTGTCAATGCCCACAGGCACGAGGGGTGGGAGCCCTGCTGCACGCCAACACCCTGGCCACGGCGTCTGCTGGGAGCGCAGAGCACGGCTCGGAGCGCGGGCACGGCTTGGAGCGCGGGGCACGGCTCGGGGCGCGGGCACGGCTCGGAGCGTGGCACAAGGTTCGGGGTGACCCGGGGCCCAGCTCGGCGCACGGCTCGGAGCTCGGTGCAGCTCAGGGCATGGCAGAGCCCGGTGCACGGCTCAGAAGCCGGAACACGGCTCGGTGCACGGCTCCGAGTACGGAAGATCCTGGTGCACAGCTCGGAACGTGGCACAAAGCACACCACAAGGCTCGGTGCACGGCTCAGGGCTTGGCTCAGTGCTCAGCGCTGGGCACAAGCGCAGCTTGGAGCACAGCACCGAGTACCGAGCACGGCTCGGCTTCAGCGCACGGCTCGGGATTCGGGGCTCGGAGCACGCTGTGCAGCTCACAGCACGGCTCGGGGCACTCAGCTCGGTGCGTGGCGCAGCTCCAGGCACGAAGCACAGCTCGGAGCTCGACTCAGAGCTCGGTGAACGGCTCAGAGTTCAGCCTGGCTCGGTGCATGGCTCAGGGCTCGGACCTGCCCTTAGCTCGTGCACGGCACCAAGTAGGAGCATGGCTCGGGCCGGTGCTTGGTGTACGGTGGAGCCCAGTGCACAGCTTGGCTGAGGGCTCGGTGCGTGGTAGAGTTCAGAGCACAGCTCGGAGCTTGGTCTGGCGCCCAGCTCGGAGCACGGCACAGCTCGGAGCACGGCACAGCTCGGAGCTTGGTGCACAGCAAAGCCCAGTGCACGCAGAGCCCGGTGCATGGCTCGGAGCAGAGCCCAGTGCTCGGTGCACGCAGAGCCCGGTGCATGGCTCGGAGCAGAGCCCAGTGCTCGGTGCACGCAGAGCTCGGTGCACGCAGAGCCTGGTGCTCGGCTCGGTGCACGCAGAGCCTGGTGCTCGGCTCGGTGCACGCAGAGCCTGGTGGACGGCTTGGAGCAGAGCTCGGTGCTCGGTGCATGCAGAGCCTGTTGGATGGCTCGGAGCAGAGCTCGGTGCTCGGTGCTCGGTGCACTCAGAGCCCGGTGCATGGCTCAGAGCTCAGTCCAGTGCCCAGCTCTGTGCCCAGCGTGGCTCCGTGCCCCACTCATGGTGCACAGTGTGGCGTGGCGCACAGCACACAGCTCGGCATGCGGCACACGGCACACAGCGCGTGCTTTGGCACCCGGCACGGCTTTGTGCGAGGCGCGTGGGGGCTGCCACCCCCAGGTGGGCATGGGGAGGGAGCCCCGGCGCTGCTCCAGCCCTGGGGCTGCCACAGACCAGGAGTGGGACCCCCTCTGACATCTGCTGGGGCTGTGGGTGCTCCTGGGGCATCATTGGGGGGACAGTGGCCCCGGGGTCCCTCCAGAGCTGGGTGGGGGGTAGCCACAATCAGGAGCTCCTGCCAGTGGCCCCGTGCCAGCAACTCCAGCTCAGCACCCTCAGTTCAACCCCACGAGCTCCCCGCTGGTCGCACTCACCGGGCGCGTGTACGAAGTAGGCCAGGTAGAGGTCAAGCTCCTTGATGGTGACGCCAATGTGGTGGGGCTGCACGCAGAGGCCGGGGCTGGCGCACTGGGGTGCTTTGGCCAAGCGCTCCCCGTCGGTGCTCTCCAGTGGGACACCCTTGAAGAGGATGACCATCACCAGGTCCAGGCGCCACACCTTGTCGGCCTGGCGCAGGCAGTCGATGCGGCGGATCTTGCCCTTCTGGTCAGGGTTGGAGAGGACGCAGCAGGGTGCTTTCTTGCCGGTGACGGAGAGCACGAAGTCCTCGCGGCACTCGGGCCGGATGTCCTTGCGCAGCTTGGCCAGGAGGCGCGAGGCCCACTTCTGCTTGACCTCAGGCTTCTCGCCCAGCAGCTCGTCCTTGACCGCGCGCTCCTCCTCCTTTGACATCCGCTTCTCGTGCTTCTTGAAGTACTTGCGCTTGCGGGCCTGCAGGTTGAACCAGGTGTAGGAGAAGGCCCGGACGTGGGGCAGCAGTGCCTCGATGAAAGGGTGGAACTCATCCTGTGGAGCAGAGCGGTGGCAGTGGGGTGGCTGCCGTGGGGCGGCTGCAGCCCCAGCAGCTCCCCAGGACCCCTGTCCTGTGCACAGGGAGCTCCCAAAACCTCCTTCCCATGCGGGGAGCTCCTGAGACCCCCGTTCTGTGTAAGGACCGGCTCGAGGCTCCAGGGGGGTCCCCCACCTTGCACAGGGAGCTTCCCAGGACCCCCATCCTGCACAGAGGGCTATTGGGGTGGGGGGGCACTCTGTGCAAGGAGCTCCTCAGGACCCCTGTTCCATGCAGGCAGCTGTTGGGGGGACCCTCACCCTGCGCAGGGGCACAGCCCCACCCCAGACCTCAGGGACACTTGGTTCAGTCTCAGGCATCACTGGGGAGCGGGGATGCAAGGACGCAGGATCTGCCCTTGAGCATCACTGGGGACCAGGGATGCAGGATCCGGCCCTGGGGGGACTGGAGCGGCCCCAGGATTTGCTGGGGCCCCGGTGCGCAACCAGCTCCCGCTCCCATGTTCCTGATAACAGCTCAGCCCCGGCAGCTTTGGCCGTGCTCAGGACTCTGTCTCGGTGATGCCACAGCCCTGTCTTGGTGCTGCCCCATCCCTGGTGCCACCGCAGCCCCAGTTCTGTGCAGCTCCCTGTGATGCTCCCGCTGCCGTCAGGGCTCGGCAGCCCCGGGTGCAACCCCAAGCCGTCCGATACCGGTCCCCGAGCCAGTGTCCCTGCTGTCAGCTCTGTCCCCAGTGCCACCGTTCCCTGTCCGCATCTGTCCCCGTTCACTGGTGCCACCGCTCCCATCTCGGTTCCAGTCCTGGTCCCTGAGCCGGTCCTCAGTGCCACCCACATCCCTGGCGTCACCGACCCCCATCCCCGCTGCCAGTGCCACCAGTCTCCATTCCCCGTCCCCATTTGCCGGTGCTGTAGCTCCCGTCTCTGGTCCCTGGTATCCGCTGCCACCTGCAAACCTGGTGCCACTAATCCCCATTCCCATCCGTTCCCATCCACTGTGCCGGTGCCACCGGTCACTGCTCCCCATCCTGGTATCTGGTCCCCAGTCCTGGTCCCCACTGCCACTCGCATCCCCGGTGCCACTGATCACCGACACCATCCCCGTTGCTTCCCCGTCCCTGTTCGCCAGTGCCGTTGCCCCCATTCCCCTTCCCATCCCCATCCCGGTCCCGGTCCCCGCTCCGTACCATCGCGGCGGTGCATCCCGGCCGGAGGCAGCTGCCAGTCGGGCCCCGGCGGGGCAGAACCGGGGGAAGACGGGGGGTGCGACGGGGGGGGAGTTAAAGGGGGCTGCCGGCGCGAGAAGGAAGGGGTTAAAGGGGACTACGGGGGCCGGACACACACTGCGGGGGAGGGGGTGTCAAGTACCGGGGGTACCGGCTGGGAGGGGGAATCTCTCAGCTGCCAGGACAGCGCGGGTCCTGGTCCTGGTGCAGGGGTTCGGGGGTCCCGGTGCCAGAGAGGGGGGCGGGTGTGCCCAGTGCGGGGGTTCTGGTTCCGGTGCGGGGATCTCAGGGTCCTGGAGAGGGGGGTCTCTGTGCAGTGTTCTCAGTCCCGGTGCCGGGGTTCGGGGGTCCCGGTGCAGAGGTCCCGTGCCACTTGCGGTGCAGGGGTTCAGGGGTCCTGCTACTAGAAGGGCAGTCCCGGTCCCGGTGCGGGGGTCCCGGTGCGGGGTTCGGGGGTCCCGGAGGGCTGTGCGGGGGGTCCCAGAGGAAGGGGATCTCGGTGCCGGGGTTCGAGGGTCCCGGAGGGAGGGGTCCCGGTCCCTGCGCCGGTGCGAGGGTCTTGGAAGGAGGGGTCTCGGTGCCGGTGTTCGGGGATCCCGGAGGGGGATGGGATCTCGGTGCCGGTTCGGGGGTCCTGGAAGGGGGGGGATCTCGGTGCCGGTTCAGGGGTGCCGGAGGGGGGAGAGTCTCGGTCCCGGTGCCACCGCCGCCGGGCGCGGGGCGCGCGGAGCCGCCGCGGCCGCTTTTGGCACCGGGACCGGTGCGGCCGCAGCCAATGGGAGCGCAGCGCGCGGGGGGAGCCGCATTCCCATTGGCCGGCGCGGGGGGGGCGGGGCCCGTGGCGGGGGGGGAGCGAGCGGTGGAGTTCGGGACCGGGACACGGGGGGGGGAGGGTGGAATGAGGGGCACCGGGGAGGGCACCGGGGGGAGGTTGGGAGGAGCACCGGGATGGCGGGGCGGGAATGGGGGGGGGCATCGGGACAGAGCATCGAAGGGGAGCACGGAGAGGGGAGTCGCGGGGGGGCATCGGGATGGGGGAGGGAATGGGGGGAGCATAAGGGGGGAGCACCGGGGGTTTGGGAATGGGGGGGCACCGGAGGGACCACGGCGAGGGGGGGATACTGTGGGGAGGCCGGGAATTTGGGGGGGGGGGGGGGGTGTCACCGGGGGTAGCAAGGGGGGGGGAAGGGGGCACAAGGACCAGCACTAGGGGGGGCGGGGAGAGCACAAGGAGGGGCATCGGAGGGTCGGGGCTCTGCCCTATGTGTGCCGCGTCAGCCCTGAGGTGCCCGGGGGGGGGGGTGGGGGCAAAGCCCCTGGTGCCCCACCCCCAGCCCCAGGGAGGCAGCGGTTTTCACCAAAACACGAGGATCTGCACCCAAAACGGGTGTGTGGGGGGGTATTTGTGTAGGATGGGGGGCACCACGTGCCCCGAGCGCCCTCCTCGTGCGAAGCCGCCCCTCGTGCAAACGCCTCGTGCAAACCCTCGTGCAAGGGGGTCGAGCGAGGACGCGGGAGCTCCATTCCCACCCCTCCTCAGTTCTGTTCACACACATACAGAGACCCCCCACCCCCCCCGTTTCCCCTCGCCCCCAGGAGCCCCCAGATTTGGCTGCTTTCCCCCAGCCCCGCAGCGGCCCCAGCGCGGAATGGCCCAAAACCTCCGGTACTGCCCTCAAATCCCCAGCGCGGCACTCGCAGCCAACAACCCCCCCCCCCCCTAATTAATTCCCTCTGTGCAAAAGGAAAAAAAACCCAAAATTTGGGCGTTTTGCCTGCGGGGGCCGGGGCTGGGGGGGGAGGAGGCTCCCGTGCTCCTCCCCAGTCCCAAACCACATGGTTTTCACCCCAAAACCGCAGCACGGGGAGGAGGGGGCGTGAACGGCACTGCTCCCCAGCTCCCCCCTCAGTTTTCCTTGGAAAACCCATGAAATGGGATGCGGCGGCTTTGGGGGTGGGGTGGGAATAAGAGCCACCTGGGGGGGGGGGGGGTGTTGCCACCTTACCCCCCCCCCCCCGCCAACACAGGGTTCACACGAGGGGTCGTGGTCACACACATGGCATGGAGAGGGGTCCAAACGCCTCAGACCCCTCCCCACTTCAGGGAGGGCACCAGGATGGGTTGGGGGGGAGTGAGTGGCCCAAACGTCTGGAACCCCTTCGGAATGCCCAGGGGTCTGTAGGGACACCTGGGAGCCCCCCCTAACGCCTGGGACCCCTCCCCACTCCATGCAGACAGCGCCATTGGCAAAAAACGATCTCAAGGCTCGTCCAGGTGGGCTTGGCCTGGACAGCAGGGTCCCTGCCTGAGACCCTTCCCCACCTCGGGATGGGCACCAGGGTCGGTTGGGCTGGCAAAGAAGTGGGGGGGTCAGTGGCCCAAACACCTGGGACCCCTCCCGAACACCTCAGTCCCCCTGTGGTAGCGGCAAAGACAAAGAGCTGCCAGGCCAGGTCTGCGCCGCCGGGTGCCAGGGACCCCTCCCCAACACCCAGAACCCCTCCTCAATGCTCAGGACCCCTCCCCAACACCCAGGACCCCTCCCCACTCTGTGCGGATGCCACAGTTGGCACAGAAGTATCTCGAGGCTCAGCCAAGCGGGCTCTGCCCGGACACCAGGGTCCCTCCATGAGGCCGGGGTCCCCCCCAGACTCAGGGGTCCGTGCCGAGGGGGGGGTCCGGCCTTGGTGCCGCACGGCTGCCATTGGCTGCGCCGGCCCCGCATTGAGCCGCAGTCTCGGGCGAAGCCACGTCGCCGCGTCCGCAGCTGCGAGCGCCCGGCAAAGCGCCAGCATGGTGGCGGGGGGGTGGGGGGGGCGGTGCCGGATTGGGGAGGGAAAAGCACAGAAAAAACAGAAAAAGAGAAAAAAAGGAGAAAAAGAGAGGGGAAAAAAACCCCCCACCCCCCCCGAACCCCCCCTCCACGGCTGCGCCCGCCCTCCCGTACCGCTGCCAGCTCCCCCCGGCCCTCGGCTTCGCCGGGAGAGAAAACAGCCCGAAAAAGCCGGAATTGCCGCCAAAAATCCCCCCGGCGGCCCCTGACGCTGCTGCCAAGACCCTCTCGAGCTGGGGGGGAGGCTGAGGGGCGGGGGGGCGAGTGAGGGGAGTCCAGGACCCCTGAGCAGGGGGGCACCCTCCAGGGACCCCCACACCAGGCTGGGAGCTGCTGGGATACAGGCGGCATCGCAGAACGTGCCGGATGGTGCTGGCAGGGACTGGGAATTTGAGGGGGAACTGGGAATCTGGGGGGAGGACAGTTGAATTCATGGGGGATCCAAGTGTTCAGGGATCCAGGAAGCTAGGGGGGGACCTAGAATTCGGAGAGGATCCAGGTGTTCTAAGGGGGACGCAGGCATCCTGGCAGCCTCAGAGAGAAGGTGCCGCATGATGCTGGCAGTGACTGGGAATATGGAGGGGAACTGGGAATCTAGGGGCACCCAGGTGTTCAGGGGGGATCCAGCAATCTAGGGGGGAACTGGGAATCTGGGGGGGATCCAGGTGTTCCATGGAGGAACCAGGAATCTGAGGGGGAATCTGAGCATTTGAAGGAGACTCGGGTATCTTGGCGGCATCGCAGAACATGCCGGATGGTGCTGGCAGGGATCTGGGAAGCTGGGGGGAACCGGGGAGCAATGTGGAATTTGGAGGAGACCCAGGTGTTAAGGGGGGGATCCAAGAATCCAAGGGGAACCCAGAATTCAGAGAGGATCCAGGTGTTCCAAGGGGGACACAGGCGGCCTTGGAGAGAACGTGCCGCATGGTGCTGGCAGCAATCAGAAAAGTGGGGGGGGGACACGACACAGAATTCAGAGGGGAACTAGGAATCCAGGGAAGACCTGGGAATCTGGGGGGAACCCGAGTGTTCCACAGAGGAATCAGGAATCAGAGGGGGGACCTTAGCATTCAGAGGGGGCTCGGGCATCTTGGCAGCACTGCAGAACATGCCGGATGGTGCTGGCAGCAATCGGGAATTGGGAGGCACCTAGGCATTTGGGGGGGGGGGGGGGGTTCCAGGTGTTCAGAGGGGACCTGGGTGTCAGGGAGGGAATGGAGAATCCAGGGGAAACCCAGAATTCATAGGCGATCTGGGGGAGGGGGGCGTCCTGCACATTCTGGGCTGTGAGGACAGAGCTGCCTGCTCGCAGCCACGTGGTGACCCAGGCGTCCCTGCTCGAGGGGAACCCAGGGACTTGGGCACCCCTGCGCTATCCCCACAGATTGGAGTTAGGGATGGCATCCAGGATTCCAGGAGGGGGGCACCAGAGAGGCTGGGATGCTGGTGGGGGTCAGCGTCGCGTGGCTGTGCCGCAGTGGCGCGAGGCGGTGCCGCAGCGCACGGGGACGATGCGGTTTGGCATCCGTGGACGGGGGCATTCCCGCCAGGCCCCCCACCAACCCCACTTTCCGCCCCCCCCCCCCCCCCCGAGCGGCCCCGGCCCCTCTGTGGCCTCATGCCAGGCCAGGCTTGGGGGGGCCCCACGGTGCAGCCGCATCCAAGAAAGCTTTTTGTGCCCCATCAATAATTCAGGCTCCCCCCAGCCCGGCCAAGGGCTCCTCCATTATTGATGCTGCTGGCACAGCCCCGCGGCCGGGGGACACAGGAGGGACATGGGGAGGGGGACACGGGGAGGGGGACACGGGGGCTGCGGCAGCACAGCACGCGTACATGTCCCACCACACGTGTGCAGGACCCGTGCATGCCACACATCCCCCCCGCCGTGGCCACACGAACACGCCAAGTGCTGCCAGCACACGCCATGCACACGCAAGCCCTCCCGGCGTGGCACCCACGCGTGGTGCACGCCCACGCCTCGCACTGCCCCGGGCGCCTCGCACGGCCTCGCACGTGGCGGGGGGGCAGGTTTTCCCCCCCACTGATTGCATCAGCCGATGGTGTGGCCCCACACAGCCACATGCATGGGGCCCTCGCACACGCCAGCATGGGTACACAAATGCATGCACCGAGCCTCACACACGTGTGCTGCACACCTGGCGCACACAGCTTCTGTGCACACATGTTGCCCACACGTTGTGCAGGGAGGCACGCACGGAGCCGTCAGGCGCAGCTGCCACGTGTGCACGCGGCCTGCACACGCATTGCGCACGCGGTGTGCGCACACCGTGTCCCTGCAGCAGACGTGTGTGTGGAGCCCCCGTGGAATCCTCTGTCCCCGTCACCTACACCTGCATCTCGTTACATACACGTGCACGTCGGCACCGTTACACAAGCGTGAACCCCGCCCCGATTCTCGCCAGGCCCCATGGGTGCCATCAGTGCTGGTTGGGAGGTGCAATTTGGGGGGTGTTAAGGCACCTCCTGTCTCCCCTCAGCCCCTCGAGGTGGCTCTGCACTGTGGCGATGATGTCCCCTGACACTGTGTCCTGCCTGCTCAGCAGTGCGCCCGCAGCTGCAGTGTGGCACGCCAGCACATGTGTGTCACACGCATGTTCCGCACAGGGCACATGTGCACTGAGCCCCCAAACGCGTGCTGCACCCCACAGCACCAGCACTGGGCACAGCACCAAGCTTGGCACTGGCATAGGGGCTGGGGGGGCACAGCCAGGGGGTCCGAGGGTGCCCCCACTCCACCCCAGCTGTCACCCAGGTGGTGATGGTGATGTCGTGACAGGGATGGTGACACGCGTCGCTCCCGGGCTGTGCTGTGTCCCCCCAGTGTCCGGCACGGGGCTGGGTGAGCTCCATGTGGCTGGGGGGACATGGGGAGACCCAAAGGGACTGGGGTGGGATATCAGGGGACCTGGAGGGGACACGGGGAGGACCCTGAGGGACCAGGGGAGACACCAAGGTACCCAGGAGGACATGGAGGGACACAGGGGGGACACGGGGTGGGCTCGGGGGACACGGGGAACGCGGAAGGGGCACAGGGGCTCACCCCAGTGGGAGACGGGGCCACACTGCGGCTATGGTGTGGAGAGATGAGCCACTGCTGGTCCCACCAGCCACGGGTCCCATCGGCTGTGGGTCATGTCAGCTATAGGGGACAGGTCTGGTGCTGTGCTAGCACAACCCATGCCCGCTCGGCTGCTATTGGTGCCGCTAACCCTGGCACCATATGTGCCACTATAGGTGCCACCATGTGTGTTGCTACTGGTGCCTCTATCAGTGCCCCATAGGTGCCTCTATCAGCGCCCCATAGGTGCCCCCATAGGTGCCGCTGCTCTCCGTGCCTGGGGCTGGACGCAGCGGCCGGATCCTGCACGCGCTCAGGGCCTTGGCCCCATGCCGGAGCGGGAGAGAAAGGAGGGGGGGAGAGACGGTGGCACCGGCCCAAAACCGCCCAGAAACGGCTCAAAAGGGAAAGGGGGAGGCGAAAGGGGAGCACACGCATGTGTGTGTGTAGTGCCAGCGCGAGCACAGACCAACATGCTTTGGCACAGGACCCCCTCCATGTGCACACATGTGTGCATGGAGCAAGAGCGTGGGGGTGCAGGTGTGTGCAGTATGCACAGGCGCCAGAGAGCTCATACGTGTGGCAGGCTGTGAGCAAGCATGTGCAAGCAGGGCATGCACGTGTGCAACTGTGCATGCAGGAGGGAGCAAAGGCATGTGCAGCTGCATATGCAGGGGGAGCACACGCGTGTGCAGAGCACAGTTGTGCACACAGGCACCAGCGAGCTCATACGTGTGCAGGCTGTGAGTGAGAGTGTGCAAGTGGGACACACGCATGTGCAACTGCGAGTGCAGGAGGGAGCACATGTGTGTGCGCGGGCGCAGGCAGGCGAGCTGGCGGGTGGTGTGTGCGGGCAGGGGCACACGCATGTGCAATGTCACGGTGCTGGCGCGTGCACACGCGTGTGCGGGGCGGGCGCCGAAGCTGCGAGAAGCGCCGCTGGCTGCTCGCCCAGACGACAGCGGCCGCCAAAACCACCCCGAAAAGCGGGAGAAAAGGGCAACGGTGGGGGGGGGAGCAGCAATGCTCGGCTGGAGGGGGGATCAGGCTGCCCGAGCAACCACAGGGGGACCCCAGGACAGCAGGGGAGTGGGGGGCAGAGACCCCCAGAAGGACGCCATGTGCCATAGCCCCCGAGACGAACTCCCACCCGCAGGTGACACCGTCCCTGCCTACGGACTCCCCGACACTCCAACACCCCCTCGAGACGAGACGCCCTCCCCCCCGACCCCCAAATGAACCCCGACCCCCCCCAAACCTCCCAGAGCGGGGTCTCAGCCCGTCCCACCGGCACCAAACACCGTGAGGCGAACACTCCACGCCCCCCGGGGGAGACCCCCGGCCCCGCTAACCCCGCCGCACTAATCGGATCCCCCTCTCCCCTTATGAGACTGGGCACAACTAGACCCCACTCTCCCTGCACCCCGGGACCGGTGGAGCCGGCGGGGTCACTGGTAACCGGTGAGGGGTCTCTCCCCCATTGAACCCCGAATTTTTGGGGTGTGGGGAGGGCAGCCAAGCCAGGACAGCCCCCCCATCCCCTCCAGCCCTCCCCGCACCCGCTGTCCCGGAGTCACCGGTACTGGTACCCGTGAATGGTTCGCCCCACCCCCGGCCACTGCACAGCAGGTTTTTTTCTGGGGGGGACTCATCAAAGCCTGGACATCCCTCCCTCTCCCCCCAGCCCCCTCGCACCCCGGGGCTGGCGGAGCCAGCGGTACCGGTAACCGCGAAGGGGTTGCACCTCCGAACCTCGATTTTTTTTGGGGGTGGGGGGCGCAGCAAAGCCAGGACAACCCCCTACCTCCTCCTCCAGCCCCCCCCGCACCCGGTGCCCCGGAGTCACAGATACCTGGGGAGGGGTCTCCCCCCCACACCTCCCCTCCTCCCTCGATTTTTTTCGGGTGCCGCCCCCCCCGGCCGTACCTGGGTTAGGCAGTACGGGGAGTACATGGCGGCGGTGTCACCCGCGGGGGGGCATGGCGGGGGGGTCCGGAGCTCCGGGGGGCCCGGGGATGCCGGTGCCGGCGGCGCGCGGGGAAAGTTTGCGCGAAGTTGGCGCCTGCCGCACTTTTGCCGCGGGAAAGCGGCGCGAGACCACGCCCCATCGGGAGACCACGCCCACATCGCATGGCTCGTCCCCCACCGCAAACTTTGCCTATGCTCAGGCCGCGCCCCCTTCGGGACGCGCCCCGTGGGCGCAGCCAACGAGAGGCCACGCCTCCTGCCCGTGTTGTCCTCCGCAGACCACGCCCACTTTGAAAAGACCACGCCCCCTGCGTGGCCCGCCCAGGAGGGCCTCGCCCTCTGCAAGTCTTGCCAACGGCTAAGCCACGCCCCCTGAGTGATCCGACGCGGGAGGCCACGCCCCCTAATAAGCGTTGCCAAGGGCCAGGCAACGCCCCCAGGAGACCACGCCCCCTCAGTGGACCACGCCTACCAGCAGAGGCCACGCCCCTGAAAGCATTGCCAACGGTCAGACCACGCCCCCGCCCCAGTCACTATCAGACCTCACCCCCAGGTGCCCCGCCCCCTCAGGCCCCTCCCTTTCTCTCCTCCAACCCTGCAATCACGGAGCAGTTTGTGATTTTCACCTCAAATCTCCACCAGACTCCAATTTTCACCACGAATCTCCTGACAGACTTCCCCAAAATGCAACTTTCACCTCAAACTGTCTCAAATTGCCCCTCAAACTCCCCCGAACTGCATTTTTTACCCCAAATCCCCTCACGAACTCCCCAAAACTGCCACTTTTTACTTCAAATGCCTTCGCAAACTCCACAAAACCACAACGTCCCCTCAGATTCCCCAAAATGTGATTTTTACCTCAAATCCCTCCCCATAACCGCAACTTTTACCTCAAGTCTTCTCAAGTTTCCCTTCAAGCTCCCCAAAAGTTGTGGTTTTTAATCTCAAACTCCCTCGCAAACGCCCCAAAACGGCAGCTGCACCCACCACCAGGCCCCGCCCCCTCTCTGACCACACCCCTCATCCTGTGCCCCGCCCTTGAAGGGACAGACTGGGGGTAAATGGGGGCATGGGAGAGGGTACGCAGGGGACACATGAGGGGACACACGGAGAGACACGAGGGACACACAGAGGGAGATGGGGAAGTGGGGGGGGGGCACAGTGGGACACGGGGGCACATGAGGGGACACAGGGGGACATGGGGAGATGGGGACACGGGGGGGGATGTGGGGGGACATGGGGACACACAGGGGAAGATGCAGACATGGAGGGATGGAGGACATGGGGACACTTGGGGACATGACATGACAGCGCCGATGGCAATGACAGTGACTGTGTTGTGATAGTGGCGGTGTCATGACAGTAGTGGTGGCCGTGCCCATGTCGTGACAGTGACAATGACAGTGGTAGTGACAGTGACAGCAGTGGTGGCCTCATCTGTCATTCTGGCTGCAGCCCTGTCCCGTGTTGTCGTTGCGTGTGTGTGTCCCCCGCCCCCACCATCACCATCTGTCACCACCCGGTGCCAGCGCTGGCACCGCCACTGTCACCCCTTCGCTGCCGGAGCCACCATGGCAGTGGGGAGGACATGGGAACCCCAGATCTGGAGGCTTCTGGGGGTCTCTGGGCCAGGGAAGGGACCTTGGCGAGGCGAGGCAGCATCTCCCCCCCTGCTGTCTCAGCGGGGACTCGGGGACACGGGGGGGGGGAACATGGAGAGTCACGGGGAACTTAGGGAGATATGGGGGGGGGCATGGGGGGACACAAGGACATGGGGGACATGGTGGGGACATGGAGTCACACAGGGAGACACGGAAGGCATTGAGGGGACACAGAGAGACACAGGGCCACAGGGGATGTGAGGGGACACAGGGAGTCATAAGGGACCACCAAAGGACAGGCACACAGGGGGACACGGGGACATGTGGTGGCACAGGGGGATACAGAGGGGCACACAAAGCCCCCAGGTGCCCGGCAATCCTCACGTCCCTGTGCACACGCATGTGCAGCCGGCGAACGCCTCATCCCCCCTACCTGCGCGGGGGCTGCAGTGCCAGATGTGTCACCAGTGCCAGATGTGTCACCATGAGCGGTGCAGGCACAGGTGAAGCCGGGGGGGGGGGGGGGACGACGACACACACGGGGCGCACAAATGTTGCCACATATAACAACACATCGTGACACACGAGGACATGCAGTGACATGCTGTGTGTGACATGCTCTGCCATGACACCACATGCAACGACGCCCCCTGGCACATCGGGACAGGCCCTGACACCACCGATGTCACCTGCCAGCCTTGAGGACACACATGGGACGTGGACCCGGGAGTCTGAGGAGGGGGCTCAGGGAGGGGCTCAGAGGTTTTGGGGGGGGGGGACAGGGGTCCGAGCTGCAACCCTCACTCCTCGGGGATCAAATCCTGCCACCGGATGAAGGGGGGAGAAGAGGAAGCACAGAGGCCCCCAAATTGGGGAAATCTGTCCCAAATGGGCCAGGCTCCAGCCTGCTCCCCCTTGGCCGGGTTTGGGGGGGCCCTGAGTGTGTGTGTGTGGGGATTGGGTCCTCCCTCTGCCAGGGAGGGGGAGGCTGCAGTGGGGGATGCAGTGGGGCCCGTGTCCCTTCCCCTCTCCCCGCCACCCCCCACAGGGAAGGATTTGGGGCGATTTCAGGCGATTTTGGCTTTGATTCTTGGGTCCCTCCCCCCCGGGGATGATTTTGGGGCGATTTCAGGGGGGTTTGGCTTTGGTTATCTCTGGTTATCGTTCAGGGCCTGGAAGCCATTAAGGCCCCCCCACTTCCCCCCCCTCCCCCCCTTGGGCAGCTCCAGCTCAGGAGGAGAGAGTGGCCCCAGTCCCCCCTCCTGGGGCCCAAGCAGGGTCGCTCTGCCCCCCCCCCCCCCATCTTTTTAAGGTGCTTCCCTCAACCCTGGAGGGGAACCAGGAGTCTGGGGGCGGGGGGGGGTGTGTGTGTGTCTCGGCTGCGGGCAGGGAGGGGTTAACCCGGCCCTGGCAGTGACTCCGGGGATTTGGCTGGGACTGAAAAAGAAGGGGGGGCCTGGGGGAGGAGGGGGGATCTGGGGGGAGGGGAACCGGAGCTGAGCCCAAATCCAACTCCTCCACAAAGGGGGAAGGCTGGAGGGTGTGTGGGATCCCCCCCAAGCCCCGTGTTGGGATCCCCATCCCCCCTCGGGGGAGATCCCAACTTCAAAGGAGTCCACATCCCCCCCGCCCCCATCCCCATTGGGGACCCCATCCTCCCTGCCCCCTCTCCCCACCTCCCCCCAGGGCCCCCTCTCCCTGTTGGGGACCCCATCCTGGTCTCCATTCCCACGATCCCCTTTATCCCCATTGGGGTCCCCAGTGTCCTTCCCCGGACCCCTCTCCGAACCCCCTACACCCCACAGGGGACCCCCAAGGCCCCCCCACCCCCTCGAGCCCCACATTTCTACCCAGGGCGCCCCTATTCCCATTGGAGTCCGCACTCCCCAATCCTCTCCCCACCTCCGCACCCCCAGGGCCCCCCTATCCCCACCGGGGACTCCCAAGGGTCCCACATCCCTCCCAGGAACCCCATCCCCATTTGGGTTCCCCCCTCGGCCACCTCCTCGGGCCCCTCCCTCCGCCATTTCCATTGGGGTTAGCCTTCCCGAGCCCCCCCATCCCTCCAGGTCTCCCCACACATCCCCACTAGGGCCCCTCCAGCCTTGTTGGGGACCCTCCAATCCCCATCCCCTGCCCCGTCCCGCCCCTCCTTGCCCGACTTCCGCCCTCACCTTCACCTACTTCCGTCCTCGCTCCGCGCCACTTCCGGCCGCCAGTTCCGCCCGCGATGGCGGCGGTAGCCCTGCTCGGGCTGTGCCGGGCCCGGCTCCCGGCGGCGCTGGCGGGCCCGGCGCGGCTCTACCAGGCGGCCCCGCTGCGGTTCCGGCGCGACCCAGGCCCCTCGGACGCCGCGGAGCCGCGAACGGCGGCGCGGCTCTTCGGGCGGCTTGGGCAGGCGGCGGCGGGGCCCACGTGGCGGCCCTGGGGGGACCCTGAGGCGCTGCGGGCGGCGGAGGCTGAGGAGCGCGAGCGGGATGCGGAGCGGAGCGAACGGGAACGGGAGGAGGCACGGCGGGAGCGGGAGGAGGCGCGGCGGCAGGAGGAGAGGTGTGGCGGGAACTGGGACGGGGCGGGGGATTGGGGGCAGTGAAAGAACTGGGACTCGGGAGGTTGGGGGGATGATATTGTCCGGAGAGAACGGGACACTGGTGTCGCTGGGAGTAGGAAGTATTGGGAGAATGGAGATCGGGGCTGGGTGAGGGGTGTGTGGCATTTGGAGAGCCGAGATTTGGGCTGAGAGGGTGGACTGGGGCGACTGGAATTGGGTCTGGAGAGGTACTGGGTGAACAGGGATTGGAAGACACTGGTGTCGTTGGAATTGGAGCAGGAGGGCGCTGGCATCTCTGGGACTGGGACACTGGTGTCGCTAGGATCAGGGCTGGGGGGTCACTAGTGGCACTGGAATTGGGGCTGGGGGTCACTGGGTGAACTGAGAGTGGGGTTGCGGGGGCACTGGTGGCACAGGGTGAACTGGGAGTCACCGGTGCCCCTTTGTCCTTCCAGGCAAGCACTGGTGGCACAGCAGCTGGCAGCGATGCCTGCACGCATTGCAGCCTGGCGGGAGCAGCGGGCGCAGGCACGTGCAAAGGCGCAGGCAGAGGCTGAGCGGCGGCGCCGGCTGCTAGCGGGGCTGGGGGTGACAGCCAAGGGGGAGGGGGTGCGAGCACAGGCGCTGCTGGAGAACCTGGAGCGGCAGCAGCGTCAGGAGGAGAAACGGCGCCGGCGTGAGGAGCGTGAAGCAGCTGCACGCAGCGCCTTGGCCGCAGCTGAGGCTGCCGCTGCACCCCGGCCCCCTGGGGCACCCCCAGACCCCCAAACATGACCTCCCCCATTCCACCCTGCTGGGAGCCCCCACCTCCCCCCAGTCATGACCATCAATCCCCCCAACCACAACACTGACACCCCCCCCCCCCCGGTTTGTGACCTTCCCCCACTCCCTGGACTCCCCTGCCCTGCCCTCAGTCACCACTCCTACACCTCAAATCCGGGTTTAAAATTCTGCATTTAATGTTTCTCTCCCCCCCCCCCCCCCCCCCAATTGTGGGGTTTTGTTTTGTTTTGTTTTTTCCACTCTGTTGCCTCCCTCCCCCCCTCCTCCCCAACCACCAAAGCTTGGGAGTTGGGGGGTGGGGGCTGGGAGGGCACCATGTCCCACGTGGGGGTTCCACAAGTCGCAGCAGCCACATGGGTGCCTCAGTCGTCATCAAAATTCTGGCTGAGCAGGAAGTTGGCGGCCAGGTTCTCGTTCTTCTCACAAGCGAAGTAGGCCTGGATCACCAGGCTCTCGGGGAAGCCCAGTGCCTTCAGCTGTGGGCAGCGTTAACCCTGAGCCCTACTGATGGCCCGCAGCCCACCCATTCACTCTGGAGCCTAACAATGGCCCATGCCCTCGTCCCTTAACCATGGGCATTGATGATGCCCTCCTGTCCCACCATTCAACTCCGGGCCCTAAGGATGGGTTCCCACCTGGGGCATTGACTCTGGGCCCTAATGATGGACAGCTGCTCACCCTGGTCACTGTATCTGTTTCTAATCAGGAGTGTTAACTGGTCCCTATTGATGGCCAGAACACTACACATTTGCCTTTATACTCCTCTGAAGGACTCCTTTGTGCTGTTAACTCTGGAGTGTAATGAGCTCTGTCGTTGTGCCTGTCCCAGGTGCTCACTCCAGTCCCTACTGATCTCTCTGTTTGCGTTACTGAAACAGCATTAACTCTGAGTCCTAATAATGGCTGTAAATCTCTTGTTAACTCTGGGCCCTATTGACGGCTTTGAGTCACTTGTGCCTGTTCACTCTGGTCCCTACCGATGGCTCTGAATTGCTCATGCCCATTCACCCTGGTCCCTACTGACAGCGCAGCCCCGCCCCCAGCACCTTCCTTACCCTTTCTATGGCTTCTTTTTCCTGAGGCGTCACCTGGATGTAATTCATCTGGGGGGATTCATCCCCGATGGCGCCCACCTCCCCCTCCAGGTCACCCAGCTCGCCCAGTGGCTCGTTCAGCATCTGGATGAACTGCTCCTGGTGCTGGCTGATTTGCTGGGGGAGGCAAAAGAGGAGCATGAGGGGAGGTCTGGGGGTTCAGGGTTCCAGGGGGCAATCAGGGGTGTGTGTGTCAGGGGATGCCAAGATTCAGGGGAGGGTGTCCATGGATTCTAGAGGGGTTTCAGGGGTATTTTGGGCAGGGGTCTTGGGTCTCTGGGAATTCTGGAATGGTTTCAGGGGGCTCTGAAAGGGTTTCAGGCGCTGCAGGGATCCTGGGAGGATTCTAAGGGGTCCCCCAGGGATTTTGGTAGGGGTGGGGGAGTGTTCAGGGTGCTCTGGGGAGGTTTCAGGGATTTCTGGAGAAAAGGTGGGGAACTGGAGGGGGTTTCCCAGGTACCAGGGAGGTTTGGGCGTCCTGCCCCCCTCACCTGCAGCAGCTGGGGGTTCTCCTGGCCGAGCTGCTGCAGCAGTGCCGGGAGCAGCGCCGGGTTCTGCTGGATCACCTGCCGCATGTTCTGGAACTGCGGCTGCTCTCGCAGAAACTCCAGCGGATTCTCCCCTGCAGGGAGGGTGGGGCCTGAGCTGGACACGCCCTCAGGGAGGGACTCTGGCCAGGCCACACCCACCAGGAACACCCTCCTTCCCGCACGGGGTACTAAGCCCTGCCCTCTGTGAGGGGGCAGAGCCAGAAAGGCCCTGCCATCTTGCAGACCATGCCCCCAAGGGGGAGGAGTCTCCCAGCCTCAGCCAATTAGATGTGGCCAACCCAAGGCCCCACCCCCAAACTAAGAGGAACCGCTATGGCTGATCAGGTGCCCATGAGACCCTGCCCACCAACCTGGCCCCACCGAGAATGGAAGAAGAGCCTCCCAGCCACCCCTCTGCCAGAGGTCTGAAAGCCCTGCCCACCACAGGCCCCGCCCCCCTGGGAGGAGCCACAAAGCCCCACTCAGAGGGGCGGGGCCCCCCAGCACCACCAGCCAATCACAGGGGGCTGGGGCAGGCTTGACCACGCCCCCATCCTGTCCAAGCACCACCCCCTCACCTTCCGGCAGTGCCTGCTCAGGGGGGCGGCTCTGGGTCTCCTGCACGGGCGGGCGCTCTGGCTCGGGGCTCCCGGGGATGCCCTGGGGGGGCAAAACGGAGGGAAGGGGGGTGGTACTCCATCCCCCAGGACCCCCCCCACTATCTGATACCCCTCAGTCCACAGGAACCCTCAAACCTTGTCCCAACCCACCCCCCGCAAAACCTCCTCAGACCCCTCCAGGACCCTCCCCCAGAGCCACAGAACCCCCTGGAACCCCACCCCCACTCCCCAAGACATCCCCCCCCCCAGCCCCCTCCCTCCATCCTGGCACCCCCAGATTCCCTTTCCCCACCACCTGAGACCTCCCCATAAACCCCTCTGCCCCACATAACTCCACCACTGGGACCCTCCTCAGACCCCCACCCAAACCCCTCACCCTCCACCCATGGGACCCCCCTAGAATCGCCCACCCCAGTCCCCAGCCCCCCTCCCACCGTGAGAAGGTACTCGACGGCACGATGGGGGTTGTTGTAGCTCGCCCGCAGCGCAGCCACCACACGCTCGCGCTCGTAGCCCATTGACACAATCTCCGCCAGCATCGTCTCGTACTCCGAGCCCGTCACTGTGGCCACAGATCAGCACCAGGACCCCCAACCCCCCACCCGAGCCCCAGGACCCACCCCACCCCACCCACCCCCCCCCCCCGCCATCAGTGCTCACTGGGACTCCTGATCTACAAAACACACCCTTTCTTACTCCTCCATAGACCCCAGACTCACAGAACGCACAGCCCCCTCAGTACATAGACCCTCCCCCACCCTTGAAGTGCCTCCCCCCGCCCCAGACCCACACAACCTCTCCTTCCCACCCCCTATTTGTCACACCCAGGGACTCCCAAAACACTGGGAGCTCCGCTACACCCCAAAAGCTCTCCCAGACACAGAGACCCCACTCCCCGCCCCCCTTGTGACCCCTCAGCCCCCACTAACACCCTTCATCCTCACCCAGGACGCTTCTCTCTGCACCTTCACACCACTCCCCCCCAACCAGCCTCCCCCCTCCCCATTTCAAAGGCCACCAAAATGGGGACCCCTCAAATCCCTCCCAGGACACCACCACTCCTCAATTCCAGATTCCTTCTAAGCACAAAAGCCCCCACCCCCTGTTTGGGGATCTCAATTCTCCCAGGACCCCCATCTCCCAACCCCTCCCCAGCACCCACCAAGGGTGGAGGCCGCGTCAGTCGAGCGCCCGGTGCTCCCTGGGGCAGGGACGGAGCTGGGTGTTCCAGGGAGAAATGTGGGAAATGAGTTTTTTTTGGGCAACTCTGGGGCATGGCAACCCCCCCTCCAGGCAAAAATACCCATGTTCTACTCCACCAAAAAACACCCACCTCCCAAAAACCATCTCCCTTTCCCTCACTTTACATTCCATGATCCAAAGAAAAAAGAACCCAGAGCAACGGTATCAGCTGTGGCCCCGCGCCCCACCCCAGCCAGTGCTCAACCCGAGGAGGGTAGAAAAGAGTCCAGAGCAATGGAATCAGCCCCACTCCTCACCCCCCATTTTGGGCGTTTGCCCCTTTCCCCTTACCCCACCGCAGGCTCTGAGGGGGTGAGCGCGGGAGGGTCCTGGGATGGCGCGTCCTCACTGGGGGCGGCCGGCGGTGGGGGTGGAGGGGTGGCATCAGCAGCTGGGGGGGGTCCCGGCACCGCAGGGGGTTCCGAGGCTGCGGCAGCTCCGGCTTCAGGCGCTGCGGTGCCGAGCGATGACTTTGCCTGCAGAGAAGGGTGTGGGGAGGAGGGCAGGTGTAAATATGGAGGGTATGGGGCACAATGAAGGAGGATCTGGGGGGGGAATGGGGCAGGGGGGAAGTTCCCCACCTTGGTCACCATGACAACAACAAAGTTCTTCTCGTCGATGCGGTACTCGCGGATGGGGACATCGTCGCTCAGAATCTTCCCGGCATAAATCAGCTTCTGCCCGGCCACGGGAAAGGCGTCGCTGCCCTTCTCTGCCTCAATCTTCTCCTTCAGTGCCCGCACCTGTAGCCCCAGGGGGGAAGGGGAGGGGGTCGGGGGGGAGGTCCCAAAACAGCCAGGGACCCCCTAGAGATGGGGGGAGTCACTACCCTACATCCCATAGGCATCAGCTACGGGGGAAATCTGGAGCCTCCTGCCCCCTCCTTGAAAATGAATCTCTTCGCCAAGAATCCAGGTAAACGAGACACCCCACTATCCAAAAAAGAAAAGAGGCATAAGGGACCACAGAGCCCCCCCATCCCCAATAAGATGATGAGGAATACAGACTCCCCCTTCGCAAAAAAAAAAAAAAAAAAAAAAAGGTGGAAATATAGGCAGACCTCCCCTTGGCCCCCAAAATGATGTAGAACTGGACACAGGGCCCACCCTTCCGCCCCAAAAAGGAGGCAAGAGGGGATGCAGAGCTCCCACCCTCCAAAAAATGAGGTTGGAGAGGACACGTAGATCCCCACCCCTCCAAAAAAGAACCACAAGGGAACACAGACCCCTCTCTTCTAAAAAACAAGACATGAGTGGATACAGACCAACCCCTTCCCCCCAAAAAAGGCAGAAAAGAAGAGAGAGCACCCCACTCTCATGAAAAAAAAGAGGTGGGGAAAGATACCGAGCACTCCAATCCCCCAAAAAAGAAGCGGGAAGGGACGCAGAGCCCCTCCAGCCTCTAAAAACCAGGCGGGAAAAGACACTGACCCCTCCCCCTCCCATCCAAAAACGAAAAAAAGGGAACCCAGAGCCTACCCCCTCCCTATAAACTAGGCGGGAGGGGGCACAGAGGCCCCACCCCCCAAAAGGAGGCGGGAGGAGACAAAGAGTCCACCCTCCTTCTCCCCCCCAAAAGACACAGGAAAGATCAAACAGCGTCCCCCGAAATAATGGGGGGAAGAAACAGACTGTCCCCCCGTCCCAAACGAGGCCGGAGGGAACACAGAGCTCCATCCCCCTCCCTCCCACGAGCCGGGGGATCCCGGGGCCTCTCGGGGGAATCTCGGCCCTGCAGGTGGGGGAGGGGCTCGGCCCGCCCCTCCCCCGGCGCTCACGGTCTCGTGTGGCTCCATCCGGATCTTGAACGTTTGCTGCTGCAGCGTCTTGAGCGTCACGGTCACCGCCATTGCGCGGCTCCCCCGGCGGCCCCACAACATGCAACTCACGCCGCCGCCATCTTAGGCGGCCCCGCCGCTTCCGGCACGTGACCGCGCGGCAGGAAGTGCGTCATCACACCGTCACGTGACACAACACACACCTATGCTTATCACGTGACCTTAGGAGACGCACCACGTGACACAAAAGGGACGATGCGGGAAGGTAACCCCACGTGACAAAGTCGCACCTCTCGGCTCCGCCTCACGTGACGCAGAAGGCACGCGGTGCCTGCATCACGTGACAAAGGGGCGAGACTCTCCTCCCCCGCGTGACGCAGAAATAAATCTGCGCCAAGCTCCTATCACGTGACCCCATAACCCACGCAGCGGTCACGTGATAGAGGGCCACGCACGGCACCTCCACCACGCCAGGGGCGCTCAAAGCCTCACCACGTGATGCTCCAAAAACGGGGTGACGTCACTCACGTGACGCGGGAAGGAGACCCTGAGCCCCGCTCTGACGAAATGGGAAGGCGGTGCGCCCCGTCACGTGACATTTGAAGAGGGCGCGGTGCCCCATAACACGTGACCCTAGGACGAAGCGGACCATGTCACATGATGCTAGACCGCGGGGAGGCGCCCCAGTCACGTGACGGGGCACAAAATGGCGGCGCAGCTCAAGATGGCGCAGACGAAGACTGGGACCGAGCGTTAATTTAATGGGGCCCGGGTGCCCCCGGTGTCCCTCCCCCGCCCCCCCCCCCCCCCGCCCCGGTGCCCGCGGCGCCGCCCCTAGAAAAGAGTCCGGGTCTCACAGAGACCGAGCGGCCGCTCAGAGCTCGTCCCGCGGCGCCGCCTCCGCCTCCTCTTCCTCCTCTTCATCCTCCTCTTCCTCTTCCTCCCCGTCCCCCTCCTCCTCCCCCTCCTCCTCCTTGCGCTGCTTCTCCTCCTCCTCCTGCTGCCGCCGCTGCTCCTCGTCCTGCTGCTCCTTCATCTTTCTCTCTGCATCCTGCGGGCCATGGGGGGGGGGGGGGGGGTTCAGGGAGGGAGGAGGAACTGAGGGGTCCCAGGGCTAAGGGGCTCAGGAGACAGCAGGGAGGGGTCCTAGGGGCCACGGAGGGGTCCCGTGGAACGACAGGTGTCGATATGAGGATCCAAGGGGGTCAAGGGGGCCCAGGAGCTCAGAGCAGGGGGGCAGTGGGAAAGAGGAGGCTGAGGGGCAGTCCAGGTCCCATTGGGGGGAAGTGTGGAGGAGTCCAAAGGGGTGGAGGGCAAGGAGGGAGGGGCAGTGAGGAGGGGTCCCTGGGGTGGGGGGCAAGGAGGGGCAGGAAGGAGGAGGCCTATGGGGTGAGTGGGCAGCAGGAGATGGGAGGGTAGGGGTTCCATGGAGCACAGCTGTAGTGGGGAGGGGGCAGATCTTGTGGATCTCCATCCCCTCTGAAAGCTTCACCTTGTGCCCCCACCTCCTGCAGGACTGGGGGGGCGATGGGGGGGAGGGAGTTCTGAGGAGGTAGGGGGGCCAAGGGGCAGTGGGGAGGGGCCCCACGTGGTGCAGGAGGGAGATCAAGGAGGGTGGTTTGGGAGAGGGTGGAGAACAGTATCGGAGGTTCGGGGGGGCAATAGGGGGGGGAGTTCTTGGGGGTCTCTGTACCTTGGTGCCCCCCCAGGTCTCGTTGCCTATCTCCTCTGCCAGTTTCTCATCGTCTGTGATCAGGAAGTTGTCGAAGATCGTCCCGGATTTCACCTGCGGAGGGGGGAATGACACAAAATGGAGGGGTCAGGGGAAAGGGGGCTCAGAGCACCCAGGGGGCATCCAAAAATGGTCCCTGACTTCCCTATGGGGAATTTTGAGGTGGAGGGCGAAGCAGAGAGGGGACCCAGAGGGGTCACAGACCCCAACAGGGGCAGGAAAAGTCCCGAACTTCACTTTTGGTGAATTATGGGGGAATTTGGGGGGGAGGAGGGGGCCTGAGAGACCTCCGGGGGGAAACAAGAAGTTCTGGGGGGGCTCAGGGGTCCTGGGGGGGGATGGTGTGGTGGTCAAAGCCCCCTCCCCACCTGCCAGAGATTGGAGATTGAGGCTGGTGATGCCAAAGGTGGAAATTTGGTTAATTTGTGTGTGTGTGTGTGTGTGGGGGTTGTGTGTCTCAGAGGTCTTGGGGGTGTTCCAGGGGATCAGAGGTCTCAGAGAATGGAGTCCTGGGGGTGTGTGTGGTGTCGAAGCCCCCCTCCCCACCTGCCAGAGCGAGGCTGGTGATGCCAAAGCTGGGAATTCAGTGGAGGGGTCAGAGATTGAGAAGTTCCAAGGAGAGAGTGTATGTGTGTCTGAGACTGGGGGGCATTCAGGGGTCCTGGGGGGGTTGAAGCCCCCCACCCACCTGCCAGAGGTCGAGGCCGATGACGCCAAAGCTGTCGTAGGCGTAGAGCAGGGGGTCAGGGCTGTACTCTGGGTTCTCGATCTCAGGGTGCACCCACTTCCCCCTGTAGGCGGGGTTGTCAGTCAATCTGCCGGGGCCGCCACTCGCCCTGCAGGGGGGTTGGGGGAGGTCAGAGAAGGGGGGAGGGGTCTTGGTGACACCCCCCTCCATCCCCCTCCCACCAAAGCCCCTGACCCACCTTGTACTCAGGGTTCTGGATCACAGGGGGCTCCCACTCCCCATCCATCTCCTCATCCCAGTCCTCCGGTTTCTTGGCGTCAGGGTCCGGGATGTGCTCGGGTTTGTCCCAGTCCTGGGGGGGGGTAAAGATGGCAGGGGTCAGGACCACCACAGAGACCTACCCCCCTGCTCCCCGCCCCCCCCCCCCAACACCCCCAACCATTAAGAGGCCCCTGCTGCCCCCCCCCGCGACCCCACAGACCTCAAATTGCTCCCAGGGACCCCTTGAGATATCCCCCCAAAACTGCCCTGCAGCCCTCCCAACTTGACACACCCAGAGCCCCCCAAACGCCCCCCAGACCCTGAGACCTCACATTTGTTCCAGTCAAGAGAAGACAAAGACCTCCCACCCCAGAGAACCCCCTTGACACCCCCAAGCCCCCCTGGACCCCCCTCCCCTCCAAGACCTTCTTACAGCTCCCAGAGCCCCCCCCCCCCCCCTCCCCTTGGGTTTATCCCAGTCCTGCACCCCCCAAACCCCTCTAGAGCCCCCCATCTTGCATTTATCCCAGTCCAGGCCCCCCAAACACCCACCACCTCAGGTTTGTCCCAGTCCTGGCCCCTCATAGCCCCTCAGAGCGCCCCCCCACCTCGGGTTTGGTGTCCTCGGGGTCGTCGATCTTTGCACGCTCGTCCCAGTCCTCGGGTTTGCGGGCATCGGGGTCCTTGATCTTGCGGGGGGGCAGGAAATCCCAGTCCTCCTCCAGGCTCCCCCCTTCCACACGCGCATTGTCAATCTTCACCTCGTAGGTGTTGTCTGGCCGCACCACCAGTGTGTACAGGTGGGAGAACTCATCATCCTGAGGGTAAACGGGGCATCAGGGGGGAGTCCTCGAGCTCCCCAGGGCCCCCCCCATCTATCAGACCCTTTCCACACCCCTCAGAGCCCCCTGCCCCATCCCCCAGTGTGTACAGGTGGCAGAACTCATCCTGTGGGGAAACTGAGGGTCAGGGCCCTCCCCCCCCCCGAACTCCTCAGACCCCCACCCCGGACTCCCAGAGCTCCCCACCTTGCAGCGAATGTCCTTGTTGATGAGCACATTCTTCCCTTTGTAGTTGAAGATGACATGAACCTTCTTGGTGCCGGGGCCGCAGATGTCAGGGCCTGGGAGGCGGGGGGAAGTGGTGCAAAAAGGGAATGAGGGGTTGGTAAAAAGCAAAGCAGGGGCAAAAACGGATGAGGGGGAGGGCAAAAAGTGGTGAAGGGGCCCCCAAATACAAGGGGAGGGCAAGGTGGGTGCCCCCAAACCTGGGACAGGCAGCAACAAGGGAAAGGGGGCACCCCCAAAAGACCAGGGAGTGCTGATGGGAGGTGGGGGGGGGCCCCAGCCCCCAAAATCAAGGGAGGTAAGGACAGGCTGAAAGAAGGGGGGCACCCCCTCATAACAAGGGGGGGCAACAGGAGGGTCCCCAAATTCAAGGAGGGCACAGAAGAGACAAACACAAAGGGAGCCCCAAATTGAGGGGAGGTAGAAAAGGGTCCCCAAATTCAAAGGAGGCAGAAGAGACACTCAAACACAAAGGGAGCCCCAAATTGAGGAGGGTGAGGAGTGTGTGTGTGGGGGGGCATCCCCCAAATAAGGAGAGGGTCTGCACGCACCAAACATGATGTTGTAGGGGGAGTCGCCATGCATGTCCTGCTGGTCCAGGCTGGCGGGGAAGAGCTTGACATAGCCACCACCGCAGTCAATACCCTGCTCGTGCTTCACGCTGAACTGCAGCACCAGCGTGCGGTCACGGTTGCTGAACGGCTCGAAGCGTGCCGAGAGGGCGTAGAAACGTGCATCCTGGCTCGTCTGGAGGCCTGAGTGGGACAGGGATGTGGATATGGGGGGAGTCCTTGTCCTGTCTTGGTCCCTTTCCCAACCCAGAAGGTCCCTGCCTGGCTCAAACTGCACCGAGAAAGCGTAAAACCACATATCCTGGCTCTTCTGCAGCGCCATAAGGATACAGGGGTGGTGTGGGGACGCAGTGGGGCTCAGATATGGGGGTCCCAGCCCAGGTACAGGAGTCTCTAACTCCCCCCTGGGGATCCCTGCCTGGCTCAAACGGCACCAAAAGGGCACAAAACTGCACATCCTGGCTCATTTGGAGCCCTGCAGGATGCAGTGGGTCTGGAAATGGGGGTCCCCATCTGACGCCACGAGATTCCACCCTGAATATGAGGGTCCCCACCCCACTCCTGGGGTCCCCCCTCACCTTTGTCCTTCTCAGCGTCTCCGTAGAACTTCCCGGCAGAGAGTACGAAGCGTCCGTAGTCTGGTTTGTGCTTGGATTCCACCCACCGGCTGGTCCAGGCGTCTGCGGGGGTAGAGCTCAGCACATGGACCACCCCCCGTCAAGCTCAGAGACCCCCTCCAGTGCCCCCCAATCTCCCTCCATCTCGGTTCCCTCCCCACATCCTTCTCACCTTAGGTGACACCTTGGCTCCTCACACCACCTCCTCCACCTTGCCGACCTCCCCCCCAGTTCCCCATCAGCCTCCCTCCCCATCTCAGGGACAATCTCCCCCCTTCCCCCCCCCGCAGTTCCCTCTCAGCCCTCTCCCCACCTCAAGGCCACCCCTAGACCCCCTTAGTTCTCCTCCATGCTGGGGACCACCCCCCATCCTCTTCACCTCAGAGGAGCCCCAGCCTCCTCAACTCCGGGACAGGACACCCTCTAAATCCTTCCACCACCTCACTTCACACCCATTCCATCCTCTTCCAGTTGAGGGGGGGGGGGGGGCAGTTTTCTCTACCTCGGAGAAGCCTCCTCCTCAGATCCCCCTCAGTCTCAGGGGACCCCCTCGACCCCTTCAACCCTTCTCCAACTTGACCCCCCATCTTCTCCATCTCATGGGAGACCCCCCAAATTCCCCTCAATCTCATTCCCCCTCACCTCAGAGTATTTCTCTTTCCCCGCATTCTTCCCCCCCAGACCGCCCCTTCACCTCATCCTCAGCCCCCTCGGACCCCCCCGCACTCCTTCCTTCCCTCCTGAGGGCCTCAGCCCCCCCACCCCTCTCGCTTCCCCGCCCCCTCCTCTCAGGACCCCCGCCCCTCACCTCCATCCCCGAACTCCTCCCGGAAGAACTGGGCTGGCTCAGCAGCTGCCGTAGCCGTGAGGAGGAGAAGGGAGGCGGTGAGGAAGAGGCCGGGGAGGCTGCGAGGGGGGCTCATAGCGCTCCCGCTCGGCGCACTCCGCTCCGGGCACTGCGGGAGCGACCGCCGCCGCCGAGCGCTTTTATAGCGGCCCCGCCCACTGGGCCCGCCCCTGAGCGTCGCCCATTGGCCCGCGCCCGCCCGCCGCCCGCTCCCATTGGTCCCCGTGCCAGCCCGCCGCGCCCCCCCCGAACGTTGGCGTCCCAGATGGCCGGCGCCCATTGGCTGCGAGCGGCGACCAATCCAGAGCAACCACGCGTTCCGAAGGTCACGCCCCTTGCCACCTCCCCCGCCCTCCCGCGCGCGCGAGGAGTCACGTGGGGCTGCGGCGCACTTAAAGGGGCAGGAGGGCACATGGGGAAAGTGAGGGGTGGGGGTTTAGTCATCCCATAATAGTGCCAGGAACAGACTACTATGGGCCCGCCAGCACCTGATAGTAGTAGCCATCCCATAATAGCTCGGGGGACAGGAATACTATGGGGTTACTAGCACAGCAACAGGAACTGGGATATTATGGGCTCACCATCCCATAATAGCACCAGAAACATTATGGGTTTGCCATCCCATAAAGAAAGTTGCTATCGCATAATAGTGGAGGGAACAGAGATACTGTGGGCTTGTCATGCCATATCACCAAGAGCTGTTATCTCATAGGTCTGCTGCCTCACAGTAGTGTGAGAAAGAGCAGTGTTATAGGCTCGCCATCCCATAACAGCACAGGGGGCAGGAATACTATGGGCTCGCCTTCCCATAATACCACCAGGGCTGGCGAGGT
This sequence comes from Neomorphus geoffroyi, assembly GCA_033558235.1. Taxonomy (NCBI): domain Eukaryota; kingdom Metazoa; phylum Chordata; class Aves; order Cuculiformes; family Neomorphidae; genus Neomorphus; species Neomorphus geoffroyi. The sequence goes on along the minus strand of JAUMJM010000213.1, from coordinate 34,408 downwards.
GGGGGGCACACACAAAGGGCAGTCTCTCTCTGTTCTTGTGACCTTTTATGGTGCTGTGATGCAATTACGGCATCACAGGCTGTGATGGAGTCACAGCAGCGGCAAGGCCCTGGCGGCGGAATGAAGCCCTGGGGTTCCCCAGCTCTGCCCATAGGGGCTGTCACCACGGCAATGGGATGCCCAGGGTCAGCATCACCTGCCACAGCAAGCTGTGCGGAGCAGCTGTTGCCATGGCGATGGGTCTGAGGGTGCTGGCAGCTGGGGGGGGGGGGCTGCCACCTTACTGAGACCCCCAGAGGCTTGGGGTGAAAAGCATCCAAGCTCCTCGTGACGTCACTCACCGGCGTAGTGACGCCCGGACCCACCCACAGCGCCTCTCCCCTCCCCGCTAAGTGGGATCCCGCCACATCCAAGATGGCACCGGACCACGCTCAATGTGGCGCTGCGCCGCACCCAAGATGGCGTCACGCCCCACGTGGCACTGCTGCTTCCGGCAGACGCGTGGAGCAGTTCCGGCTGCCGCGATGTCGCCGAGCGTGGCAGAGTTGCTGCTGCAGCGCCTGGAGCGGGAGGAGTCGCCGGGCGGGCTCTGCAGCCTCGAGGCCGCACAAGCGCTCGGGCTCGACCACCAGGCGCTCGTGGGCGCCGTCAAGAGCCTCCAGGCGCTGGGGGAGGTGCGGCCGGGGGACGGTGGGGGCCGGGGGAGGGGGCCGGGGGGCGGCTTCTGCCTTTGCCGAGTCCCGTAACGAATCCGGTACTCGTGACTTCGGTGCCGATATGGGTCCCACCGGTGCCGTTCTTGGTGCTGAATCCAGCGCCACTCCCGGTACCAATAGTGGTCCCTCCGGTGCCGCTCTCAGTGCCGGCGCTGATCCCGGTGCCACTCCTGCTCCTGGTGCCGTTCCCGGTGACAGTGCCTGTCCCGGTGCTGCTTTTGGTGTCAAGAGCGATCGCACCGGTGCTGGTACCGGTGCCGATACCAGTCCTGATGCTGGTGCTGCGACCGGTGCTGATCCCAGTTCCCGGTTCCAGTGCCGGTGCCGATCCCACTCCCAGTTCTGATCCCAGTCCCAATCCTGATGCTGCTCCGATCAGGGTTCCCAGTTCCAAGCCCGGTCCCGGTTCTTGTTCCCATGCGCATCGTGGTTCCCAGTTCCAATCCTGGTTGCGATCCTGATTCCTAGTCCACATCTTGGTTCCCAGTCCATGGTTCTGATCTTGGTTCTTGGTCCCAGTCCCAATTCCTAATCCCACTTCTTGTTCCCAGTTCCAATCCTGTTTGCGATCCTGATTCCTAGTCCACATCTTGGTTCCCAGTCCATGGTTCTGATCTTGGTTCTTGGTCCCAGTCCCAATTCCTAATCCCACTTCTTGTTCCCAGTTCCAATCCTAATATCAGTCCTGGTTCCAATCCCTGTTCCAATCCCCATCCCGGTTCCCAGTTCCCCTTCCCATTTCCAATCCCAATCCTGGTTCACAGACCCAATCCCAGTTCCAATCCCAATTCCCAATCTCAATCCCAGTCCCAGTTCCCGACTCGGTTGGGTTCTGTTCCCGCAGGTGATCGAGGCGCAGCCACGCTCTGCCCGGCGCTGGGAGCTCAGTCCCGAGGGGTTCGAGGCACTGCAGGACGGGAGCCCCGAGGTGCGGCTGTTCCGGAGCCTCCCGGAGGGGGGGCTGCCCCCACCCGAGGCCATGGTGAGGGCCATGGGAGCAGTACTGGGAGGGGATACTGGAGGATACTGGGGGGCTGCCCCACATGGTGATGGGGGCATGGGGGGGGGTGTTTACCAGGGGGGTAGGAACCCTAGGGGGCACTAAGGGGGTACTGGGGGATACTGGGAGGTGGGGGGGCATAGGGATGGGGTGCTGGAGGATGGAAACGGGGATGGGGGACACTGGGTGGGGGTGGACAGGTGGGCACCGGTGGAGTGGGACTGGGGAACACTGGAGGGGGCACTGGGGGACTCACCAGTCCCTGTCCCGTCCGTCCCCCCCCCCCCCGCAGAAGCTGCCTGGGGGCTCCGTGGGCTTCAACAAAGCGATGGCGAACAAGTGGGTGCGGCTGGAAAAGGGGGCACCCGGGGGACCCCGTGTCCTGCGCAATGTGAGGGGGGGGCACAAGGAACTGGGGGGCTATGGGGGCGCCAGGGGGTGCACAGGGATGGGAGGGGGTGTGGGACACTGGGGGGGGGGGAGGTGGAAGCGTCTCCTGGACCTGGGGAAGCCCAGAGTTTTCTTGGGGGAGGTGGGATCTGGGGTTATGGGGGGACCAGGATGGGGTCCCCTAGAGCAAAGGAGGGGGGCAGGGGTGGCCACAGGAGCTGTGGAGGCATATAGTGTGTGGCGGGGGGGGGGGGGGAAGTTTCCTGGAGCCGGAAGTGTCTTGGGGGGGTGGGAGGGTGTCTGGGGGCACCGGGGCGGATCCCATGGGGGTGGGGGAGAGGGAGGATGGGGTCCCATGGAGTGGGGGAGGGGAGTTGGGGCCCTCTGGAGTTTGGGGGCACATTGACAGGGATCTGGACCCCTGGGGATGGATGTGGAGTCCTGATGGCGGTTTCCCTGTCCCCAACCCGCTGCCCCCCCGCAGGTGCCGGAGGTGCAGGACGAGGTGCAGCAGAGCCTGCAGCGGGTGCAGCGTGGCGAGGCCGAGGCTCTGCCCGAGCGTGAGCGTGCAGAGCTGCGGCGACGGAAGCTGCTGCTGGAAGTGTGAGCTGGGGGCGGGGGGCCGCATTGGGGGTTCCCCTGACCCCCACTTTGTGTGTCCTCCCCGCCAGCACCTTGAAGTATTACTGAATCTGGGCGGAGGGGGGGGGCGGAGGGCAAGGGAGAGTGGAACAGATTTGGAGGGTGGAACTGGTCTGAGGGGTCCGAGGAGGTGGGACATTTTTGGGAGAGATCTTTCTGACCACGCTTTGTCCCCCCTTTTCCTCCCCAGCACTCTCAAGTCATACCTGATCCGCAAGGGCAGTGCGTTCCGCACTGCGCTGCAGCGCCCAGAGACCGAGCTGACGCCAGAGATGATCGCGACGTGAGGGGAGGGGGGATGGGACCAGGACGCCTTGACCCCACCCTGACCCCCTTGAGACTCCTCTTTGACCCCCCCGTGCCCCCCGACCCCCTTTTTGTCCTCTATACCCCATTTACACCCACAACCCCTCTTTAAACTTCCTGTGCCCCCCCGACCGCCCCCGTTCCCTGTCTTGCCCCCCCTTTCTCCTTCTCTTCCTCTCCCCTTCCCCCCCGCTTCCCTTTAACCTCCCCCAACTACTGAGCTTCATCCCCCTTTTGTCCCCTGCCCCCCATTAACCTCCCGCAATCCTCTGTACTGTGCCCACAGCCCCCGTGTCCCCCCTCTTGCCCTCTCTACCCCCCAATCCCTCCTTTCCCCCCACCATTTGCCCCCCTGACCCCTCTTTGTCCCCCAACCCCCCCTTTGCCCCCTATATGCCACCTGTGTGCCCCTCCCTACTTTTTGCCCCCATGACCCTCCCATTCTCCGCCCCCCAGGGGCTCTTGGCGACTGCGCCCCTTCAAGCCATACAATTTCTCAGCGCGGGGGCTGCCCCCTCCCTGCGGGCGGTTGCACCCCCTGCTGCGCGTGCGCGCTGAGCTGCGCCAGGCCTTCCTTGAGATGGGGTACGGGGGGGCAATTGGTGGGAACCTTCCTCGAAATGGGGTACAGGGGGCAATTGGGGGGGGGCCTTCCTTGAGATGGGGGGGAACTGGGGGGGCCTTCCTCGAGATAGGTATGGAGGGGAATTGGGAGGGCCTTTCTCGAGATGGGGTACGGGGGGCATTGGGGGGGGGGCCTTCCTTGAGATGGGGTATGGGTGGGGAATTGGGGGGGCCTTCCTCAAGTTGGGGTACATGGGGCATTGGGGGGGCTTCGTCCAGAAAATGGGGGGGGGTGTCTTTGTCGAGATGGGGTACGGGGGGGGCAAAATGGGGGAAGGATTCCTTGGGATTGAGTATTGGGGGCAGGAAAATGGGGGGGGGGGGAAATGGGGTGGGCAAATGGGGGGTGGGGCTTGGGAATGGGGTGGAGGGCAAGATGTGGGGTGCTGGAGATGTGGGGGTTGGAAATGGGGGTCCTGGAGAAGGGGGAGGTCAAGGTTTGGGGGGGTGGGGGGGAAGGCATTCCCTCCCCCCATTCCCACAGACCCCTGCCCCATATTCACAGAGATGCCGACCCCCCCCTTTGCCCCAGGGGGGGTCCCACAGCCCCTCTCCCAGTGACACCATGGCTGCGGAGATGGGTCCCTGCTTTGTGTGCCCCCCCTTCTCAATTCCCGCCCCCCACCCCCCAAGGTTCACGGAGATGCCAACCGACCGCTTCGTGGAGAGCTCCTTCTGGAACTTTGACGCGCTCTTCCAGCCGCAGCAGCACCCGGCGCGTGACCAGCACGACACTTTCTTCCTGCAGGGTGGGCGGGGGGGGCACTGACCTCAACGACCCCCCTGAAAACCCCTCTGACCCCCCCTTTTATCTCTTGTGCTCCCCCCCCCAACCCCCTTCCCCCTCAAGCCCTCCCTTTTATCTCTTGTGCCCCCGCTCCAGACCCCGCTGAGGCGCTGGAGCTGCCACCCGGGTACATGGCCAAGGTGAAGAAGGTGCATTCACAGGGCGGTTATGGCTCGCAGGGGTGAGATGGGGGAAGGGTTGGAGAGTTGTTGCGGGGGGTTTTGGGGGGTTGTGACCCACCCCCTCACACTGATTTGCCTCCACCCCCCCAGGTATAAATACGAGTGGCGGCTGGAAGAGGCGCGGAGGAACCTGCTGCGCACCCATACCACGGCCGCCAGCGCCCGCGCACTCTACCAGCTGGCCAAGCAGGTTTGGGGGGCGGTCATGGGGGTCTTGGGGCACACAGTACGGGATTGGGGGACCCCTCTGACACCTCTTTCTCTCCCCTGACCCCCCCTGTTCCCGCCACCCCAAGAGAAGTTTCTCCTGTTGAAATATGTCTCCATAAAATGTCACGCTTGGGGCCACACGGGGGTTGTGGGATACACAGGAGGAACTTGGGGGGTGCAGGAGGGGCTAGGGGGATCCCCCTGACACCCCTATTTCTTCCCTCCCCAGCAGAAATTCTCCCCCATGAAATATTTATCAGCGGGGGGGGGGGTGTCGCGTGGCACAGGAGGGGGAGTTTGGGGGGCACAGGAGGGGTTGTGATGCACACGGTGCATTTGGGGGCACGTGGGGGGTGTGTGTCTGGGAACCCCCTGATCCCCCCCCCCTTTTTTTGCCCTCCCCTCCCCCGCAGAAGTTCACTCCTGTGAAATACTTCTCCATCGACCGCGTGTTCCGCAATGAGAGCCTGGACGCAACGCACCTTGCCGAGTTCCACCAGGTGGAGGGGGTGGTGGCCGACCGAGGGCTCACGCTGGGCCACCTCATGGGGACCCTGCGGCAGTTCTTCACCAAGCTGGGTATGGGGGGGCGGGGGGGTGGGGGTCTAGGGGCTCCCCTGGACCCCCCATCACCTCTCCATACCCTTCCTGCCCCAGGCCTCACGCGACTGCGGTTCAAGCCTGCGTACAACCCCTACACTGAGCCCAGCATGGAGGTGTTCAGCTACCATGAGGGTGAGGAGGGGGCTGGGTGGTTGCGTGGGTCCCCCTCTATGGGGTAGGGGTGTCCTGGGGATCTCTGGGGTTCCTGTATGGGGGGAGAGGGGGGTTTTGGGGTGCCCTGTAGGGTTTGGGTTGTTTTGGGGTGTTGCAAGTGGTGGAGGGGGGAGTTGGGGTTCTCCTATGAGGTGGGAGGTTCTCAGGTGCCACTGTGGAGTAGGGGTCTGTCTCTGGAGGTTTCTGGGGCATCCCATGAACTGGGCCGTCCCCCCTCACCCCAATTTCTCACCCCTCAGGGCTGAAGAAATGGGTGGAAGTTGGGAATTCGGGTGTTTTCCGCCCGGAGCTGCTGCTGCCCATGGGGCTCCCCGAGAACGTGGCCGTCATCGCCTGGGGGCTCTCACTGGAGCGGTGAGGGAGGGGGGGTGGGTTGGGGAGGTGGAGGAGCCCTGCTGAACCCTCCCCCCTCCACTAACACCCCCTCCCCCCCGCCCCTCTAGCCCCACCATGATCAAATATGGCATCAACAACATCCGTGAGCTCGTGGGGCATCGCGTCGACCTCCAGATGGTCTATGACAGCCCCCTGTGCCGCCTTGCTGCGTAGGTGCCTGGGGGAACCCCAGAAGTGCTCCTGGGGCTGGGGGGACCCCAAAAGAGCTCCCGTCCCTCATAGTCCCCCCGTGCCCGGGGCCCCCCAATAAAACTCCTTTGCTCAATTGTTGCCTGTGTCTGTGTTGGGGCAGGGGCTGCGTGTGTGGAGGATTTGGGGAGTCCCATAGCACCCCTGCTACTGGGGGGACCCCCAAAGAGCTCCTAAGGCTGGTGGGGGGAGTCTCAAAAGAGCCCCCGAGTTGGGGGGGGTGTCCCTAATAACCCCCCTTGGTGCCCAGGCACTCCCAATACAGCCCCTTTGCTCAATTGGTGCTTGTGTCTGTACTGGGGCAGGGACTGCATGTGGGGTGGGTTTTGGGGGGGCACGGGGTCTGAGGGAGCCCCTGCCCCCCAGCAACATAGTGCGCCCCCTCTCCACCACTGCCCACCCCAGCCTTTCCTGCCTTTTCCCCTTGCCGCTTCTCATTGGGGCTCTGTAGGAGCTGTTTAGGCTCTATAGAGGCTCTATAGGGGCTCTATAAGCTATATAGATGCTCTATAGGTGTTCTTTATGCTCTATAGGGATTCTATAGGGGACCCTAAACAGCCTGTAAAGAGCCTCTATACAGCCTAATATGCCCCTATAGTACTCAAAGAGCCCCGATAGAGCCTCTATACAGCCTAAAGAACCCCTATAGTACCTAAACAGTCCCTATACAACCTCTATGAGTGTAAAGAGCCCCTATAGAGCATCTACAGCGCCTCAAGTACCTCTATAGAATCTCCATAGACACTAAACAGCCTCTAAAAAGCCTCTATTGAACCTCTATAGTCCCTAAACAGCATCTATAGAGCCTCTATAGAGCCTAATAAGCCCCAATAGAGCCTCTATAGATGCTAAAAAGCCTGTAGAGTCTCTATAGAGCCTAATAACCCCATATAGTACCCATACAGCCTATATAGAGCCTCTATAGGGGCTAAGCCCCTATACAGCCTCCACAGACCATAAACAGTCTGCATAGAGCCCCTTAGAGCCTAATAAGCCCCTATAGAGCCTTTATAAAACCTAATAAGCCCCCATAGACCCTCCATAGACCCTAAACAGCATGTGTAGAGCCTCTGCATACCCTAACAACCCCTTATATTAACTAAACAGCCTGTATAGAGCCTCTATAGAGCCTAAAAAGCCCCTATAGAACCTACTCAAGTCCCCATGGAACCTCCATAGACCCTAAACAGCCTATATGCAGCCTGTGTAGACCCTAATAAGCCCCTATAGTACCTAATATACAGCTTGTATAGAGCCTAATAAGCCCCTATAGTACCCAAACAGCCTCTATAGAGCCTAATAAGCCGCTATAGACCCTATATGGCTTCTATAGAGCCTAATAAGCACCTATAGAGTCTCTATAGAGTCTAAAGACCCTGTCTAGAGCCTCTATACGGACTAATAAGCCCCTATAGCCCCTAAATAGCCTCTATAGAGCCTAATAGGACCCTATACAGCCTATATAGTGCCTATACAGCCCCTGTAGACCCTAAATAGCTGCTAGATTACCTCTATAGAGCCTAATAAGCCCTTATAGACCCTAAACAGCTTATTAGTCTCTATAGAGCCTGTTTAGGTACTATGGGGGCTTAATTAGGCTCTATAGAGCCTCTATACAGGCTCTTTAGGCTCTATAGAGGCTGTTTAGGGTCTATGGAGGTTCCACGGGGACTTCAGTAGGCTCTATAGAGGCTGTTTAGGTGCTATACGGGCTTATTAGGCTCTATAGAGGCTCTATACAGGCTGTTTAGGGTCTATAGAGACTCTATAGGGGATTTAGACTCTACAGAGGCTCTGTGCAGGCTGTTTAGGTACTGTAAGGGGTTATTAGGGCCTGTAGAGAATCTATACAGGCTGTTTATGCTTTATAGAGGCTCTATAGGGGCTTATTAGGCTCTATAGAGGCCTGCCCAGCGCTATTGTGGATCTGCTTGAAGGGAGGGAGGCTCTGCAGAGGGATCTGGCCAGGCTGGATCCATGGGTTGAGACCAACGGGATGAGGTTCAACAAGGCCAGGTGCAGAGTCCTCCATCTGGGACACAACAACCCCGTGCAGCATTACAGGCTTGGGGAAGAGTGGCCGGAGAGCTGCCTGGCAGAGAAGGACCTGGGGGTGTTGGCTGAAAGCGGCTGCACATGAGCCAGCAGTGGCCCAGGTGGCCAAGAGGGCCAGTGGCATCTGGGCCTGTGTCAGCCCCAGCGTGGCCAGCAGGAGCAGGGGGGTGATTGTGCCCCTGTGCTCAGCGCTGGTGAGGCCGCACCTCGAGTGCTGGGTTCAGTTTTGGGCCCCTCACTCCAAGAAGGACCTTGAGGGGCTGGAGCGCGTCCAGAGAAGGCAACGAGGCTGGGGAGGGGCTGGAGAATGAGCCCTGTGAGGAGAGTCTGAGGGAATAAAGGTTGTTTAGCCTGGAGAAGAGGGGGATGAGGGGAGACCTGTCTACAACTGCCTGACAGGAGGCTGTGATGGGGTGGGTGCTGCGCTCTTCTCACAAGTGACAGCGATGGGACGAGAGGAAATGGCCACAAGCTGCGCCATGGGAAGTTTAGACTGGACATTGGGAAGAATTTCTTTACTGAAAGAGCGGTCAGGGATTGGCACAGCTGCCCAGGGAGGTGGTGGAGTCACCATCCCTGGAGGTGTTTAAGAAACGGGTGGATGAGTTTCTTAGGGACAGGGTTTAGTAGGGAGACGGGCACGGCCGGACTCGGTGATCTGAGCGGTTTCTTCTAACCTTACGATTCTATGATTCTATGAGGCTCTATACAGCCTATAGAGGATTTATAGGAGCCCATTAGGCTCTTTAGAGACTCTATACCGGCTGCAGAGGCTTTATAGGGGCCTATTAGGCTCTATAGAGGCTCTAGAGTCTTTACAGGGGACTATTAGGCTCTATAGAGGCTCTACAGAGTCTCTACAGAGTCTTATTATGCTCTGTGGAGGCTCTATACATGCCATAGATGCTTTGTAGGGGCCTATTATGTTTTATAGGGGCTCTATACAGGCTAAAAAGGCTTTATGGGGGCCTATTAGATTCTATAGAGTCTTTTCATGGGCCTATTAGGCTCTATAGAGGCTCTATATAGGCTGTAGAGGTTTTATAGGGGCCTATTAGGCTCTATACAGGCTTTTCACAGGCTACAGAGGCTTTATTTGGGTCTATTAGGCTCTATAGAAGCTCTACAGAAGCTATAGAGTCTTTCCAGGGGCCTCTTAGGCTTTGTAGAGGCTCTATACAGGCTATAGGGGCTTTCCAGGGGCCTATTAGGCTCTATAGAGTCTTTCCAGGGGCCTATTAGGCTCTATAGAGGCTCTATATAGGTTCTAGAAGCTTTATTGGGGCGTATTAGGCACTGTAGAGGCTCTAAAGAGGTTTATTATGCTCTATGGAATGTCTATACAGGCTATAGAGTATTTATAGAGACCTGTTAGGCTCTATAGAGTCTTTCCATGGGCATATTAGCCACTATAGAGGCTCTATACAGGCTACAGAGGCTTTCCAGGGGCCTAATAGGCTCTGTAGAACCTTCCCAGGGGCACTTACCATCAGGCACTACCGGAGGCTCTATACAGGCTATGGAAGATTTATTGGGGCCTATTAGGCACTATGGAGGCTCTATACAGGCTATGGAGTCTTTCCAGGGGCCAATTAGGCTCTAAAGAGGCTCTATACAGGCTATGGAGTCTTTCCAGGGGCCTATTAGGCACTATAGAGGCTCTATATAGGTTATAGAAGCATTATTGAGGCCTATTAGGGACTATGGAGGCTCTACAGAGGCTTACTATGCTCTAGGGAGGCTCTTTACAGGCTATAGAGGCTTTCCAGGGGCCTATTAGGTCCTGTTGAGGCAGTACACAGGCTACAGAGGATTTACGGGGGCCTATTAGTCTCTATAGAGGCTCTACACAGGCTATAGGGGCTTTACAGGGGCCTATTAGGCTCTATACAGGCTGTAGAAATTTTATTGCTGCCTATTAGGCTCTATACAGGCTCTACAGAGGCTTATTATGCTCTATGGAGGCTCTATACACGCTATAGAGTATGTATAATGGCCGATCGGGCTCTATAGAGTCTTTAATGGGACAATCGGGATCTGTACAGGCTTTATGCAGGGTATAGAGGCTTTATAGATGCTCTATACAGGCTATAGAACTTTATTGGGGCCTATTAGGGTCTATAGATTCTTTACAGTGGCCTATGAGGCTCTATAGAGTCTCTACAGAGGCTATAGATTCTTTACAGGGGCTTAGTAGGCTCTATAGAGATTCTAGAGGGGCTCAGTAGGTTCCATAGAGGCTCTATACAGTTATAGAATCTTTACTGGGGCCTATTATGCTCTATAGATGCTCTACAGAGGCTTATTATGCTCTCTGGAGGCTCTATACATGCTATAGCATCTTTCCAGGGACCTATTAGGCTCTATAGAGGCTCTACACAGGCTATAGAGGCTTTATAGGGGCATATTAGGCTCTATAGAGTCTTTCCAGCACCTTATTATGGTCTATTCAGGCTCTATACATGGTTTTATATACCGTACAGGCTCATATTGTTAATAGTTGAATTAAGACAAATAAAGTCTCAAATGGTTCGTTAAAAGTTTATTTAAGATAGGAAAGCAAAAGCAGCGCTGGGCAGCCCGGAAGTCACAGCTTCACCGAGGCTCGCAAAAGTTTGGGTAACTTAGGCAGTCTTTTATACCCTTCTTGAAGTCCGACTTGTTGATTTCGGCAGTTACACAAACAAGATAACATCTGTTAATCTTAAGCAAGATAAAGCAAAGGCAAAGGTCATTATGGTAACATGGTATTTCACGCCACAGACGACACTACAACCTTGAGATAAGGCCACACCACATTCTTTCTTAAACAGGATGATTTGTGCCTGGAACAGTGAGCCTGTTTTCTCCTTGTATCCTTTTGTTTAAGCAGCAAATTGTTCTTTATCACAAATTCCCTCCTTCTTTTATTTACCAGTAATTTGCTGATTAAACCTGTTCAAAACATCATGAGCCGCTTCTAACTCAAGACTACCATTTGGCAAAATTCTCATCTCTAATTCCGATTGTTTCAACACCATCAATTGTACTTTATCTAGTTGGTTCTTGACAAAGGTTACAAACTTGTTAACGATACAGGGACCAAAAGTTAAGGCTAATAATAACATTGTGACAGGTCCTGCTAAAGTAGAAATCAAAGTGGTTAGCCAGGGAGACTGGTTAAATCAAGATTCATACCAGGAGGCCTGAGTCTCCCGTTCCCGTTTTCTCTTTTCTAGTTAGCTAAACTGAGAGAGGGACAAGTCCCTTACAACTCCAGTGTGGTCAGCAACATTCTTCACCTGGGGCCACGCACAGCCCTCCCTGCTGCAGGAATAATAGATCTAATCCCCGTTGGTTTTGCAAAACAACCTCAAACAAGGAGGTTAGTGATTTTTCTAAATAAGAAATAGACTGTTCTACTCTCGCTAGATCCTCGTCTACTGCAGCCCTTAAAGATGTTAGACCTCATTGTTGTTGAACTAAGGATGCCGCGCCAGTAGAGGTGCCAGCAACTCCTAAACCGAGTAGGGCGGCTATAGTGATGGCTGTTATCAGTTCCCTTTTGCTAACCCTATGTCCTGTATTACCCCAATGCAAATACATGGCTTCTTCTCCATGTAGGAGAATTTGGGGCACCACCGTGACTTGCACACAAAATTCTGATTAATTCTTCTTAAGTATAGCAGTAGCCACACAAGGAGTTAATCCAGTCAGGGAGCAAATCCACCAGGCTCCATCATTAGGTATCACCCATTTAACATCTGACGCAAAATTTTGGGTAGAGTTTGTACACAGAGCCTTTTTCCAGATTAAGACCAGAACAAAAATAAAACCCTTCTAAGTTCAGGCATGGTTCTATAGGTACAAGTTCACATAAGGTTGGGGTAAAACTTGGACTCCCAGGTACAGTAATTGTTTGAATTGTCTGTTGATCTTCCCTTTGGATCAAGCTCCATTTAAATGGTTGATGGGGGCTTTCATTCCCATGAATTAGAGCGGCAGTAGATAACACTACCACTAAAATAGCAACCTTCATTTTCCCCACTGTTAACACCTCTCTGCCTCTCCTCGTCTACTCTTTTGCAGAGAGCAACAGAATAGTAATATTTTCTCGGCAGCAGCAGGGAGCCTTCAGGGGAATTTTCTGGCTGCTACAAGGATAGGAGTTTGTTCTATGACCGGGCGCCCTTCCAGGCGAATTTCTTAGCGCACTTCTCTAAAACCTTATGCCAGTGTGTTTCATATATGTCCCACATCTCAGGTATCCGCAGCTCCCATCCACAGAACAGTTTACAAATTTCTGCCCGCTTTCTTTGTCCAAAATGGCGGCGACACTTGATACAATAAGATTGTTTTCTAGAAAAAATGCAATCCCACCTTTCTTTACTATTGAAACATTCACACACAACCCAACATAAATGTCCAGAGAGAGGGTGTTTTATACAGGGTATTCTCCAAATTTCTTCTATCCCCGGGATCTCGGATACCTCGGTTTCTATGTCACAACAAAAGGGAAGCACTTTCGGAGTTCCCACAACTTTATATAATCCCTCCTCCCCAGTCTGGTCAAGTATCCTGTCTTCCCTACAAGGTGCAAAGAATGTCTTTCTTAATGGGTTTCCGGTCAGTACCTGGAACCACCGATATAGGCTAGCTTTTACTTCCCTCCTGGAGTGATTCATTCACAGGTTTCATCCCTCCTTATCTTTAGTCGGAGATCTCAGACATCACAGTCCATCCTTCTGGTGGGAGAGGTCCCTTAACTCGACTAGCGTGTGCCCATCCTTTTTCTGCAGTCTGTATTGCTTCATCTGTAGTAAGCAGGGCAACAAAAGGGCCTTCCCACCGAGGTGTCAAAGACGCTTCTTTCCAGGTTTTTATCAGTACTTGATTCCCAGGCTGGATTCGGTGTAGGGATAAGTCTAAAGGCGGCCTCTGTACCACTAAGCCCTTCTTTCTTAATTCCTGTCTCCTCCTAGCGAGTTCTAAAATATACTCAGTCAAAACTTTATCTGAAACTTTCAGATGTTCTATTAATATCCCCAAATCATAAAGCATCCCATACAACATTTCAAAGGGGGATATATCAGTATCTGTTCTTGGTTGAGTCCTAATATAAAGCAAAGCTAACAGCAAACATTTGACCCAATTCATTTTCGTTTCTACCATAAGTTTGGTTAAATGCTTTTTTATTTCCCCATTCATTCTTTCTACTTTTCCCAAACTTTGTGGATGACAGGGGGTATGATACTCCCATTTTGTGCCAAACAATTCAGCTGTTTCTTTAATTATTCGGGAGGTAAAATGCGGTCCCTGATCTGAGTCAATTACAGTAATGATTCCATATCTAGGGATATTTTCTTCAAGGAGAATTTTAACGCCTGTTTTTGCAGTGGCCCTCACTACCGGGAAGGCTTCTACAAAATGCGTAACAGGATCCACCAAGACTAGTAGATACTGATATCTCCCTACCTTCGGCAATTCTGTAAAATTCACTTGTATTTTCTCAAAAGGTTTTTTTGCTAATTCCCATCCCCCTTGTACTTTTTCCCTGAGTTGTTGTTTATTGACTTTCTGACAAGTCAAACAACCCTCTAAAATCTTCTTAGCTAAACCATATACTCCCACACAAGTATAATTTATTTCAAATTGATCCACTAAGGCTCGAATCCCCCAATGAGTTTTGTGGTGTAGCTTGCTCAATATTTCTCGAGCTAACCCCTTTGGAAGGATTTCTCCACCATCGGGCAAGAGCCATTTATCCCCCTCTCTTTTTGCCCCAATTTGTTTTAATTTGTCCAGTTCTTGGAGGGTAAAGCTTTTGTCTAGCATTAACCTCTCAGGTTCTTCTCTTAAAGTTAATAACGCAGCTTGTTTGGCCGCCGCATCAGCTAAATTGTTTCCTCTTATCGTATGGGTAATTCCCTTTTGATGTCCCTTTACATGAACAACCGCTATTTTTAATGGACCCCTTAATGCTTTCAAAACTTCCAGGATTAGTTTCTCATGGACTAATCCTTTCCCTTGGGTATTAATTAGACCTCTCTCTTCCCAAATTTTCCCAAAGGTATGCACTACCCCAAAGGCATATTTTGAATCTGTATATATAGTTCCAATTTTATTTTCTAAGAGATTTAATGCTCGTAACAGGGCATATAATTCACATGCTTGTGCAGACCAGGTTTTGTTTAGTGGTCCTGCTTCTTTTTTCTGTAACGTGTGTCTGTCTATAACAGCATATCCCGATTTCCGTTGTCCTTCAATTACTCGTGAGAACCCGTCGATAAATAATTTTTCACCTTCACCTAATTTGTCTTCCTCTAAATCCTTCTAAATCGATTCCTAACTCTACCATCAGATATTGTCCCAGAAGATTATATTCAGCTTCTGGGTCCAATAAAAATGTTCCCACCCCGTATTTATTTGGGGCTTCTATACTTACACTCTTTATTAACGGTACTTTAAAGGGTTCTCCTTTTGCTCCTACTACCTGGAGCGTATCTTTTGACTCAAGACATCCAGAAGGTAATCTTTGGACAGTAGGTCTCTCAGCGTCCGAGTCCACGAGGAACTAGAACACCTCATGCTGGGGACCTAGTTTTAATTTTATCAAGGGCTCAGTAGTCTTAGGGGTCCCCAGCAAATAGAGCCCCTGACCCCTCTAGTCTTCCTTAAAAAAATCTTCTCATCCTGCAACTTTTTCCGGAAATTTTTTTTGTAAATGTCCCTTCTTGTGACAATAAAAACATTCGATTTCTGGCAGGCAGGGCCTCCTTCTCGTGTCTGCTGGGCCCCTCTGGGGTCCATCCCTTTCGTTATTTATGCATGGTCCCTTCTTTGGCATAAGTCTCAGGTTCTGGTCAAACCGCTTACTCTGGTTCTGTCCTTCCTTTACAGCTGCCATCAATATCTTAGCTTGCCTCTTCTGACTTTCCTCTTCCCTTCTTACGTACACCTTCTGGGCTTCCCGTAACAACTCATCTAAACCCTTTTCCTGCCAATCCTCTATTTTTTTCTCCTTTTCTCCATATATCAGGCCAGGATTTGGCAACAAACTGGGTTTTCAGCAAGGCCTGACCGACCTGACTATCAGGGTCTAACCCGGAATACAATTGTAAGCTTTTTCTCAACCTTTCTAACCACTCAATAGGAGTCTCGTCTTTTTTCTGTTGTTTGCTAAAGGCCTTATTAATGTTTTGACCCTTAGGTACCGAATCTCTTATTCCTTGAATTACCATATCCTGGAGATCAACCATGTTATTTCTATGATCTGGGTTCTGGTTGTCCCAATTGGGCCGCTGTAAGGGCCATTTAACATCTCCAGCGGGGCCACATTGGTGTCTCTGGTCCCAGTTCCTCCTGCCGGCTGTTCTTATCATCCCTCATTCCTCATTTGTAAACAGGATTTTTAAGATGGACTCCATTTCGTCCCAAGTATAAATATTAGGCCCGAGGAACTAATCAAAACGTTCTGCAACCCCTGATGGGTCTTCTAATAGCCGTCCCATTTCTTTCTTGAAATCTCTGACATCCCCAGAATTAAGGGGCACAGAGACAAATCCCACCCCGGGTTGCGGTCCTCCCATGGCAGTCTCTCTTAATGGGTACAACAAATTTTCCTCCTCTCTTTTTCTGGTTTGGCTTCTAGTTACTCTTGGGCTAGGAGGAGAAGTGCCCCCTTCAGATTGTGGAGGGGCGGTAGGAGGAAGATCCTGATCTGAATCTTGAAATGGCAGAGGAAGTGGAACATAGGGTGGGGGAAGCGTCGGTAGCTCGTCTTCACCCCCCTTCCTCCTTCTGTTATTTTTCTTTTCTTTCAATGGGAATAAATTAACAGGCTGGGCCATGCCCAGGATCCACAAAAAGGCATATTCACTCTCCTCCTTATTAAATGGCTGCCCGTTGTTCACATACATATTTAATTGTTGACATATCCAATCTTCAAAAGATCCATAAATTGGCCAATATAAGTCCTTTCTTATCTGTTTTTCCTCCCCAAATCTCCATACAATAATGGATCATTTTTTCCTCAGATTTCCCTTTCCGGGAAGGGGAATCATCCCAATGTTGAATCATTAATCCTAATGGGCTATCCGGGGGTATATCGGGGAGCCCACCCCTACCCCGCTTCTCCTGTATGGGACCAGAAGCCTTACTCTCCTCCTTCTGGCCCATCTTCAGAGAGTGCCTTCTTTCATTCTCAAATCACTCACTTCCCTCTATTCGTGGCCCACGTCCTCGCAGACAATGGGAACCGCACTACTAAGAGGTCCACATTCGCTTCGCCCAGTGGACTACTAAGTCCGGCGGACATCTCAATCACTCACGCTCCGGGTACCCAATCCCCAAACAGACAGAACAGTCATATACTTACTCTCTCTGGAGTCTTCGCCTGGCTCTTCGTGCACAAAAATTACAGGGAACTGCAGTATCTTTCTTTTCCTTTTGCTTTCCCATCTCCATTTGGAAAATCCTGGTAAACCGAAGTCGAACTCTCCTCCAGAACCATCCGAGGATGGGGTGCCCTCCCAGAGTCGAAATCCGAGTTAGCTCTCTGGATCCAAGTCACAGCACCAAAATTGTTATAGTTGAATTAAGACAAATAAAGTCTCAAATGGTTCGTTAAAAGTTTATTTAAGATAGGAAAGCAAAAGCAGCGCTGGGCGGCCGGGAAGTCACAGCTTCACCAAGGCTCACAAAGTTTGGGTAACTTAGGCAGTCTTTTATACCCTTCTTGAAGTCCGACTTGTTGATTTCGGCAGTTACACAAACAAGATAACATCTGTTAATCTTAAGCAAGATAAAGCAAAGGCAAAGGTCGTTATGTAACATAGTATTTCACTCTACAGACGACACTACTACAACCTTGGGATAAGGCCGCACCACATTCTTTCTTAAACACGATGATTTGTGCCTGGAACAGTGAGGTCGTTTTCTCCTTGTATCCTTTTGTTTAAGCAGCAAATTGTTCTTTATTTATCACAATATTAGGCACAACAGAGGCTGTATAGGTTCTATAGGAGCTCTGTAGGCACCACGTGCGCC
Source organism: Neomorphus geoffroyi (assembly GCA_033558235.1). NCBI lineage: Eukaryota > Metazoa > Chordata > Aves > Cuculiformes > Neomorphidae > Neomorphus > Neomorphus geoffroyi. Next base: position 17,107 of record JAUMJM010000213.1, on the reverse strand, counting down.
AGGACGCCGGGGGACAGGGGGTGGGATGTCACGTCGTAGGGTCGGCGGGAAACGTCACGCAGCAGCCCCGTCCCTTACCTTGGTCTCTCTGCTGTCACCCGCAGGTCGGAACGCGGTACTGCAGCCCGCATCGCTCCTCTGCCGCCGCCCCGTGGTCACTGGCCGGTACTGCAGCTGCCGTGTGAGACGGTGCGGTGGAACGCGTGGGGAGGGGTGTCACAGCCCCCAGGCTGCCTGGACATTCATTGGAGGAGGATTAAATAAAAGGAAAAACTGTAAATATAGGTGTGAAGCGGTGAAAGACAGAAACATCCTTCATTTTATATGTACATATACACACAAAAAGTTAATCTATTTTTAAAAAAGGATTTCAAAATAAACACCTAATATCTACTATATTATATTATGGATTTTAGAGCACAAAACCCCCTAAAAAATACATAGATGGTTTTAAGATTCAACAGTAAATCATGCATATATAAATTAAGAAATAAAGGAATTTGGAATGCCAAAAAAAAGCAGAGAAGATGATAGGAAAGAATCTAAAATAGAAACACAAGAGCTTGACATGGTCTGAGCAGAGAAATGTAATCGAAATAGAGATCATCGACCAGGGTGAACAGAGAACTGAATCTCAATAGTTAAAAGTGAAAATAGATCTCCAAGTCTAGAGAGGAGAACTGTTTTGGCTTCAGTTGGCTTGTTTTGGCTCATTTTGGCGAATTTTAGTGCCCTGTGTCCCCACTATAGAGCCCCTACTGCACCCCTTAAGTCTCTGCTATGGAGCGTCCTATAGAGCCCCTATCATGCCTTACGTCCCCCTATAGATTCCCCTAATTACTACGCCATCACACCCAAGTAGCTCCTTAAAAACCCATCTCTAGATCCAACACCGCTCTTGTTTTCCTTTCCGTTTCCCCTGGGCTTGGGGAGAAGTGAATTTGGGTCCCATTTGCACAAATTTAGCTGCCAAAACTGGCCAAGTCCGGGCTAAAACCGTGAAAATCGACAGGGCTGCAGTAGAACAGCAGGTACCGTCCATAGTGGGAACGCACCGCTTTATAGGGGCTCTATAGGGGGCTACACTGGGGGGGCCAAAGGGGGCTGCATAGAGGTGTACGGCTCTTCTTTGCCATGCCTCGGGAAGTGAGGGCAAATCAGTCGCTCTCTGAAAAAACTTTGTGCTTTATGTCTTCTATGAAAATATAATATTCTAGCACCTACAGGTACAAAGAAAACCTTCCAAACGTCATCTTTTTAGTGTCTTTGAGCCTGTAAACATCAACAGCGGTAAAACATCCTTAGCTCCGCCAGTCAGCGGTAGAATAAAAGACGGCCTCACTCATGAGGCGTTCTGTCCAAAGGCTGGGCTTGCCAAGGCAGCAAAATGTGCCAAATGCCGTCCCTGTGTCTGTCTCTAGAAACCGTGCAGAGAAAGAGAGCGGGAAAATGGTTTAGCTGACACCGGCGCCGGGGTTTCGGCTAATGGGCGGCCGACATTTGTTGTCCAAAGGAGCACAGTGGTGCCACTGGAGGACCCCGGGTAAGAGCGTGCAGATGTCTCAGTCAGCGTCTCACTATTCCTTTGATGTCCTGTGCCCTTACGACCCCTGTGCAACTCAGGCTGATGACGATATATGTGATGCCAGCTCCTGGTTTGGGAAGTTGCTCGGTCTCGTTTGGTCCACCGCAAGCGCCTCCTGTAACCAATCCTATCTCCGACTGCATCCAGATATAGAGTTTACCCATCTGGGCTCGCCGGGTCCTTAACCTGTCTTTAACGGAGGCTACGAATGTCTTTAGACTATCTTGTAATCCTCAAATCGGTGAGGTGAATCGGTCAAGGTGCACAGGAGCCATCGTGGGATATTCAGCTACTCTCCCTGCATTCTCTCTGTCCCGCCTGCAAGCAGCCTTTTGTACAGAGGCTGTTACATCCAAAAGCCCGGCGGTTTTAATTGCCAAATGTTCCCCTCTTTCTTACGAGTTTAATCCTGAAGCCCAACATGCTACTTGTGCGGTTATAGAGTGATTCCAGCCACCTGGCACTAGGGCTGAAACAGCTCCAGGGCCATAGTACCCCTTTGCCTCAGGAATTTAGCAGAACTCTGTCCCCTCTCAAAGATACTCGCCCTAAATATTCTACTTTCAATTCTGAGGACCACCACGGATATTTCTCTCAGATCTTGGCTGGTTTCATAGCAGTGCAGAGCAGGGTGCAGGTGGTTACAGCACAGGTATTTTCAGGGCCCTTATGTCTTTTCCATTTTAATCAAAGGTCAGCGGGTGAGCTTTTCCCTGATTCTCAAAGAGGGAGTGTGGGTCTAAAGGACCTTCGTCCCCACCAGAGCCCCAAATATTCACCATCCTGTGTCTCGGGATCACAACACCGGCATAATTTCTGAATCCTTGTACCATTCTTTATGAGAGGGACTTAGGTTTACAGCAAATCTAGTTTTTTCTGGCATCGTGCCTCTCGAGCCTCAGCGTTCACTAACCTAAATTTGTGCTACTCAGTCTCTTGTTTCACCTCCTCCAGTTCTCACAGATCCGTTCTCCCGTATCTGCTCCACAGTGTTTATGGTGACGTACGGTCATTGGGGTCAGTGGAAGGAGCGTGATCTCAGCTACATGTATGTATTTTATTACCATATACTTATTTCAATCGTTAGTACTATTATTACCATAATTTCATTACACTTGCAGCTTTAGTTTCTACTTTGCCAGCCTTTTTCCTCTTGTTTTCATTTCCCCTTCAACTGAGAGTAGGGCACAGTGAATTTGGGATCATAGTTGCATGGCTTTAGTTGCCAAAATTAGTCAAGTCAGAGATAAACTTTCTCAACAGACAACACTATAATAAAAGAGCACATACCTTCGTTTCTGGTAAGGGTCCACTCCTCCCCTCGATGCCACCCTTGCCGTAAACACAAGGCAGGTGAGATAACTCGCAGCTGCTCCTATTTATCCCTTTGGGGGGGTTCCCCGCCCCACTCCCAGGTGGTGGGCGGGGAGGCCTAGGGGTTTATAAGCCCCAGGCCTTTCATAGAGAGCTCATTCAGCTTTTGGTCTTCCTTGAGGTTAGTGTTCTGCTCTTCTTTCAGTTCATTGCAGCTTTTTGATTGGGTTAAGCTGTTTTGGTGGTTTGTTTTTTTTTTTTTTTTTTTTTTTTAAGTTTAGAGGTGTCTGTTAGAGGTAAGAGCTTTGTGATGAGTCAAGGCTAAGCAGCGTGTGTAATAGAAAGTGCATTTATTGTCTATAGGGGGTGTATGTTTGTTTTTCAGGTCAGTAGCTTTGTGTTGGGTGTCCAGGTGTGGCAAGATGTTTTAATGGTTTGCATTTTTTTTTTAGTTTTTACACTAGTTGCTTTTTCTTTGCTCAGTCTTTCCAGTTACAGCGTAGCCTGCTGCATTTTTCAATACCTGTGGAACAACAACATGTTGTTCCCTGAGGCTTTGCAGCTTCTAACAGGCACCCTGTGGGTTACAGGAATTGAAAGTCAGCTTCCTTTACCAGCTTGTAGCAGGCTCTGGAGTCTGTGGAATGATAAAAGGTAAGAAGGGCTTTTAAAAATCTAGGGAAGGGCTCAGAGGAGTAGCTCAGAGGGGTCATGAAAAGATTGGGAAGCACAGGACAGGAGCTGTTAGAAGGGAGTGGAGATCTTTACCTCACAGCTGGTGAGTAGAGAAGGATTTTCTAACGCTTTGGGACTGGGATGCAGTTGAGGAAAGGGAGGAGGGTTCATCGGTCTGCTGAGGATGGCTTTGGCCTCCGAAAGCTGAGTCAAGGGGCAGGGCTGGGGTGGGGCTTGGCAAAGGAGAGAAGTCTGGGAACGGCAGAGGGGGGGTTTTAAAAGTAGCGTAGGGAAAAGAGGGGCATAGGAAGAGTACCCTTTAGGCAGATATAGGGAGGGGAGTTCCCTTCAGCACTGTGCAATCATTTGCTGGGCAGAGCAGTTCCAGCCTGAATCTATTGTCAGGCTGTTTGTCTGCTTGCTGTGTCTTAGGGCTTTCTTGTGTCTTTATTGTCTTAGCAATCAAGGGGTGCTGCATGTTCCTTAAGTAATGTCCCCAGGGTCTCAAATGCCTGCAGTCATTGGCACAGCGCCACTCGAGTCTCTTGCCTTGCATCACATACTTAAAGCACAGATTAGTCTCGTGTTGTATGAATTTATAGTTGGTCATCTCTTGCGGCACTATTGTCTGTGCTGGCATCCCTACTCTCCAGTCATTCATTTTTGGACTGGGATTTCTTCCCTGCGTTATCTCAGTTTTCAATCTCAAAGATGGGCTTCTCGTGCCCACCTCATCTCAGTTTTGAGGGTTTCTTGTTTACAAGCCACGACACTTATCTTGGTCTGGCCTTGCCACACAGCCAGCTTACCTCACCCGTGTGGCTCTGGAGATCCTCTTGCCTGACCGTGTCTGCGGTCTGGGAGTTGTTCTTATTACCGAGAGCTTTGCTCATCATTTGAGTTGCAGTGTTTGTAGCGTTTTGTCTGGCATCGGTCTGTGTGTGTGTGGCTTGGAGCTGCTCTGCCTGACAACGTAGAGTCAGGGCTAGGTGCAAGAGCAGTAAGAGTATGTAGTTAGTAAGTTGATATGCCTAGGCTGTTTAGGTGAAGTTGCCCAGTCTTCTCTGATCCAGTACCATCTGCAGGTTGCTTGGGGAGCCATTTCAACAGAGTTTTATGGGGCTGTCTGGAGCTACGTGGGAGGGGCCACTGAGCAGCGGGAAGCAGATGGAGTCTCCAAGATGTGAAGACCCATACGGACAAGCCTTGAAGCGTGGCTTTTTTTTTTTATGGCTGGCTGTAGTTGGGATCTAGATGGTGTTCCTAAATGGGAGCAAGATCACAGGAATTGTTCAGTTACTGATCAGCATCTGCTAGACGTATTTGGTTTTCTTTCCAGATGCAAAGAGATGAGCCGGGCACTGAAGGGCGACAGAGGGGAGCAGAGCAATAAGAAGGTCACTTGGCCCATGGTATCAGAGGGAAGATGTGACCGGTGGCCACGTGGCGAGCTTATGGTTTGAGGGTTCTATTTTGAAGAAGGGAAGTAATGTGCAAAGAATAATATCGACACCAGCCGATTTAAGTGAGAACAGTGACGGTGAGTGGCCTGAAGTAGCAGTTTGCTCGGGAGTTGTGTTGCCTGTGAAGCCATAAGCATTTCTTGCTTTTTCTGTATTACAGGTGATGTGCAAACCTCACCACTGTGGCACCAGGTGATGGAGTCCCAGCAGATGAGCGGTCAAAGCTACAGAGCAGGAGCTGGGGAACCGCTGTGGGCAGCAGGTGCTTTTGGGTACTGTCCAAACATGTGTCTTTTGCTTTACTTGCAGTTGCTGCATGAAGTCTCAGAGGGACGAAGCTTTGCGCCTCCAAGTGGTATGAGAAGGTGAGGAGGTTGTCAGCGAGATTGATGTCTAAGAGCAAGGTCTTATCTAGCAACTCAGGTCAGCATTTATCTTTGGTTTTGCAGGTACGGTTTGGGCTGCACGTGGAACAGAAAGAGTGATAGGGGTGAACCGAGCAGTAGTGAGGAGGAGCGTGGCATTGACTTCTCAAAAGTGCAGGAGTTATTTAATTCCTCTTGTTTATCTTACAGTGCCCCAGGCAATGACGGCTGCAACATCAAATATTGGAACGGCTTTGGAGAAGGTGAGCACAATGCCATGGCAGATTTGCAGAGCAAAGTGTCGTACGAGGCACGGGCATTGGTCAGCGCAATGCAGAAGGTTGGTGTTTCAGTTCTGTCTGGTTTTCTTGCAGATGGCAAAGAGGTCCCCAGTGACGGCGGGATCCTGCCGGACAGCCGACGGTGTTGGGCTTTTTCTGTCAGGGATGGCTCCAGACCTCCGGCTCTCTGAAAGCTAAGTTGAGGGAGCAGGGCTGGGATGGGAAGATGGAAGGTGGTTGTGACTAGAAGGGAGGTGTTTTAAAGGTAGCGTAAGGGAGACGGCTGTGCAGGAAGGGTCCCCTTGGGGCAGGTAGAGGATTGATTTTCAGCCCAACGCCAGCGAGTGCCAGGCAGGGCAGTTCCAATCTGTGTGTCGTTGTGTGGTTTATGTAGTCTCCTGTATCTTGGACTTCCTTGGGTCTCGATCTCTTCTTTACTTGAAAGGCATGCAGGATGTGCCTCGGGCATCATCTGTAGGGTCTCCAATGCCTGTACTCATCAGTACAGCACCAATCGGGCACCGCTTCTCTTGCATGTCGATCTTAAAGCGTGCATCAGTCTCATCTCTTTGAAGTTTCTGGTCGGTCATCTTTTGGGGTAGCATCACAGTCCATGTCAGCATCCCCGATGATCAGTATCTCATTGTCTTGGATACCTGTTCTGGGACTCGCTTCTGCGCATCCTGGATGTCTTTAGGTTTTTAAGCGAGGCTTTTTACATGTGCATCTTCCTGTTTGCGGCCGCATCTCTTTGTAATGGCCCACGGTCCTGTGCTTTTCCTGGGCTGCCATAGCTGCTTCTTCACAGCCCCCTAGGTCTTGTTGCTCGACGGCATCTTTGGTGAGGGAGTCGTTCTTCTTACAAAGTTTCCTTTTGTGTCTCATTGTTGTGATGTTGGTCCGTGTGCAGTGTTGGTCTATGTGTGTCTGTGTGGTTGGAGCTGCTCTGCCTGTAGCACAGGAGCAATGGTGTTGTCCTACAGTTTATATGTCTATAGACTTAGAGTTTGAAGGCCCGGGCTATTTGGCCCATTACAGAACACGAAGCCATACATGGAGTAGATGAGGAGGTGTTGTGTTCTTGGGGTCATACAGCTGCAGAGGGAGTGACCACGCCTGCCTGGGAGAAGCCACTTGAGGGATAGTAGAGCAGTTGATATTCCCCAGGTGTTCTATCTGGTGTGCGTGGGTGTTAGGGTTTGATTTCAGTGGGGTTTGTCTCTTGTTCTGTCTGGCTGTAGTGTGAAACAGACGATGTTCCTCAATGGAAACAAGATGTTAGGAATTATTCAGCCAACACACAGCATCGTGGTGACTTGTCTGTTTCTGCTGATGGAGAGGGAGGAGCTGCACACCAAAGGCTGACTATGGGAGGGGGGGGGGAAGACCTTCCTAGCAAGGTGTGCTAGCTGTGGTGCAGGTAGGAACCTGTGACTGGTGTCTGTAGGACCAGCTAATGTGTTCCTATTTCTCCATTTTGAAGGCGCAGAGCCCTGAGCAAAGCAGAACGTGGACACCGCAGCTGAGTCGAGCAAGTAGAGCGATGGTGAGTTACCTGAAGCAGCAGTTACTGTGTAGGTGTCTCATAGTCCACAAGTTACAAGCATCCCTTGCTGTTTGTGTATTACAGGTGCTGCGCAAGCCTCCACCTGGCAGTGTGAGCTGACAGAGGCCAAGAGACTGAGCGGTACAGGTAAGGGAGGAGGAGTTGGGGAATCCCTGCGGGTGGCCTGTGCTTTTGGGCGCTACCTGAGCGCGTATCTTTGGCTTTAATTGCACGGGCTGTCCACATCAGAAAAGGAGAAGCTTCATGTCTATGGGCGGTCTGAGAAGGTGAGGAGGTTGTTGTTGGGTTTGGGGTGCAAGGGCAAAGACTAATCTGGCAACTTGGTTGAGCGTTTGCCTTTGATTTTTGCAGGTGCCATCCCCTCCACCTTTGGAACAGGAAGAGTGTTTGTTTGAGGTGAGCTGGGTAGTGGGGAGAGTGAGCGTGGGGTTCACTTCTCCCCTGCACAACATTGAATTTTGTGTCTCCTGTCACCTCAGGTTTCCTGGGTGATGACAGCTGCAGTATCTGCTGTTGGACTCAGCTCGGAGCAGGTGAGCGGAAGGCTGTGGCCTTTTTGTGCACAGGTGTGTGTCGTCCAAGGCAGCAGTATCGACCAGTGCCATGCAGACCGTTGGCAGCATCTTAGTTTCCCGTTTGGTTTTCTTGCAGATGGCAAAGAGGTCCCCAGTGACGGCGGGATCCTGCCGGACAGCCGACGGTGTTGGGCTTTTTCTGTCAGGGACGGCTCCAGACCTCCGGCTCTCTGAAAGCTAAGTTGAGGGAGCAGGGCTGGGATGGGAAGATGGAAGGTGGTTGTGACTAGAAGGGAGGTGTTTTAAAGGTAGCGTAAGGGAGAGGGCTGTGCAGGAAGGGTCCCCTTGGGGCAGGTAGAGGATTGATTTTCAGCCCAACGCCAGCGAGTGCCAGGCAGGGCAGTTCCAATCTGTGTGTCGTTGTGTGGTTTATGTAGTCTCCTGTATCTTGGACTTCCTTGGGTCTCGATCTCTTCTTTACTTGAAAGGCATGCAGGATGTGCCTCGGGCATCATCTGTAGGGTCTCCAATGCCTGTACTCATCAGTACAGCACCAATCGGGCACCGCTTCTCTTGCATGTCGATCTTAAAGCGTGCATCGGTCTCATCTCTTTGAAGTTTCTGGTCGGTCATCTTTTGGGGTAGCATCGCAGTCCATGTCAGCATCCCCGATGATCAGTATCTCATTGTCTTGGATACCTGTTCTGGGACTCGCTTCTGTGTATCCTGGATGTCTTTAGGTCTTTAAGCGAGGCTTTTTACATGTGCATCTTCCTGTTTGCGGCTGCATCTCTTTGTAATGGCCCATGGTCCTGTGCTTTTCCTGGGCTGCCATAGCTGCTTCTTCACAGCCCCCTAGGTCCTGTTGCCTGATGGCATCTTTGGTGAGGAGTCATTCTTCTTGCAAAGTTTCCTTTTCTGTCTCGTTGTGATGTTGGTCCGTGTGCAGTGTTGGTCTATGTGTGTGTGGTTGGAGCTGCTCTGCCTGTAGCACAGGAGCAATAGTCGATGGTGATGTCCTACAGTTTGTGCCTATAGACTTAGAGTTTGAAGGCCCGGGCTATTTGGCCCATTACAGAACACAGAGCCATACATGGAGTAGATGAGGAGGTGTTGTGTTCTTGGGGTCATACAGCTGCAGAGGGAGTGACCACAGCTGCCTGGGAGAAGCCACTTGAGGGATAGAGCAGTTGATATTCCCCAGGTGTTCTATCTGGTGTGCGTGGGTGTTAGGGTTTGATTTCAGTGGGGTTTGTCTCTTGTTCTGTCTGGCTGTAGTGTGAAACAGACAATGTTCCTCAATGGAACCAAGATGTCTGGAATTGTTCAGCCATCACACGGCCTTGTGGTGACTTGTCTGTTTCTTCAGGTGGAGAGGGAGGAGCCTCATGCCAAAGGCTGACGATTGGAGAGGTGAGAAGACCTTCCTAGCAAGGTGTGCTGGCTGTGGTGCAGGTGGAAACCTGTGACTGGTGTGTGTCTCTGTGTGTGTGTGCCTGTAGGACCAGCTAATGTGTTCCTATTTCTCCATTTTGAAGGTGCAGAGCCCTGAGCAAAGCAGAATGTGGACACCGCAGCTGAGTCGGACCAGAAGAGCGATGGTGAATTACCTGAAGTAGCAGTTGCTGTTTAGGTGTCTCATAGTCCACAAGTTACAAGTATCCCTTGCTGTTTGTGTATTACGGGTGCTGCGCAAGCCTCCACGCGGCAGTGTGAGCTGACAGAGGCCAAGAGACTGAGCGGTACAGGTAAGGGAGGAGGAGTTGGAGGATCCCTGTGGACAGCTGTGCTTTCGGGTGCTACCTGAGCATTTACCTGTGGCTTTAATTGCAGGTGCTGCCT
>JAUMJM010000212.1:42500-47588 GCA_033558235.1 Neomorphus geoffroyi | reverse complement strand
AGCTAAGAGCATCGAGGGGGCGCCGAGAGGCAGGGGCTGGGACAGGCGGTGGCTCGCCTCGCGGCGGACCGCCAGCTCGATCCCAAGATCCAACTACGAGCTTTTTAACTGCAGCAACTTTAAGATACGCTATTGGAGCTGGAATTACCGCGGCTGCTGGCACCAGACTTGCCCTCCAATGGATCCTCGCTCAAGGATTTAAAGTGCGCTCATTCCAATTACAGGGCCTCGAAAGAGTCCTGTATTGTTATTTTTCGTCACTACCTCCCCGGGTCGGGAGTGGGTAATTTGCGCGCCTGCTGCCTTCCTTGGATGTGGTAGCCGTTTCTCAGGCTCCCTCTCCGGAATCGAACCCTGATTCCCCGTCACCCGTGGTCACCATGGTAGGCACAGACAGTACCATCGAAAGTTGATAGGGCAGACATTCGAATGGGTCGTCGCCGCCGCGGGGGCGTGCGATCGGCTCGAGGTTATCTAGAGTCACCAAAGCTGCCGGGCGGGCCCGGGTTGGTTTTGGTCTGATAAATGCACGCGTCCCCGGAGGTCGGCGCTCGTCGGCATGTATTAGCTCTAGAATTACCACAGTTATCCAAGTAACGGGAGAGGAGCGACCAAAGGAACCATAACTGATTTAATGAGCCATTCGCAGTTTCACTGTACCGCCCGTGTGTACTTAGACATGCATGGCTTAAGCTTTGAGACAAGCATATGCTACTGGCAGGATCAACCAGGTAGCCGCCCACCCGCGGCACGCGCGCGCGCGCCCGGCCCGACCGGCCACCGCCCTGCCAACCCTGACCGCCCCCGGCTCTTTCGCCCCTCCGACCCGCGGGAGGGGCATCGCGGACGCGACGGTGGGCGGCATGGCAGCGACGGCACCGGCCGAGGCGAGCGCGAACCAGGCGCCTGCACGGGCGGGGCCGGCAGTGGCGCTGCGCGCCCCAGAGGGGTCACGCCACCCGGCCCCGGCGGCCGGCCCCCTCCCGCGACGCCGCGAGACCGAGGGAGCCGGGACCGCTGCGCAGCTTTCTCGTTTCGACTTCCCTTCCACACTCGGCGGCGCCGAGCACCGCGCTCCCGACTCCCGCGAGACGGGGACACGCGCGGGCCACGCGCCGAGCTCCGCGCGGCAAGCAGCGCCGGCCGGGGCTGACCCGCCCCCTGCGGCCGGGCCCGCTCCGCTTCCCCTCTGCCGCGGGAGCGGTAACGGACGTGCTAGAGGAGACCGTGACCCGGCAAAGCGGGCGCCACCCAGCGACCGAGGCCCCTTCGGCGGGGCGGCACGCTCCGCAGCAGGCGGCGGCACGGCACCGAGAGCCCACCAGACGGCGGCAGGGGACGCCCCGCTGCCGCCCCGACTCGGCCCCGGCTTATCTCTCGGCTCTGCCGTACCGCCACCCAAGGCGCTGCTCGCGGCCGGCACCCACGGGGCGACCCGGACCGAGGCCCGCGCCGGCACCTCGCCTGCTCGAGGGACAATCTGCGAGACTCGCGGGGCCACACGGCCGTCACACAGCCCGGTTCGGTCAGGAAGCCCCACCGACCCCGGCGAGCGGAGGGGGACGGGGCGACGCGGCGGGGGCACGCGCCCCACGGCCGCCGTCACCGCCGTCGCAGCACGGCCCCCCTTTCCCGCGGGGAACGAGGGCGACACCTCGCATGCGACGGGAAGCGAATTGGAAAGGAGACCTCCCGGCCCGAACACCGGACACCGCCGCGGTTCCCCTGTTACGGGGAGCACGGAGGAGCCGGCCCGCCGGGGGCCCTCTCCGACGCGACCCGAAAGGCCTCATCGATCAGCAGAGAGACGGCAAAGAGCGACGAGCCGAGGCCCCGCGGCCGCGGCTCCTGGGACGGCGACGGCCACCCACGGGGGGCCCTGCGTGCAAGCGAGCGGGAGGCGTCCGCGGAGAGGTGCAACGCCGGCCTGAGCACCGGCAGCGCCGGCCCGCCGAGAAGCCACTCCGACGCCACCCGAAATGCCTCATCGATCGGGTGCAAGGAGCGCAGGCCCCGCGGCCGCGGCTCCCGGGGCAGCGAGGGCCCGCGCCCCCGACCCCCAGAAGAGAAGGGGCGGGCGCTGGAGCTCTGCGGGCCAGCGGCCGCCGCAGAGTGCCTCGTCGGCGGCTGGAGCACCGGCAGAGCCGGCCCGCCGAGAGGCGTCTCCGGCGCCACCCGGGACGCCTCACTCCCACCGGGGCTCCGGGGAGCACGGGCCCCGCGGCCGCGGCTTCCCGGGACAGCGAGGGCCCGCGCCCCCGAGCCGCCGACCCCCGGAGGAGAAGGGGCGGGCGCCGGAGCTCTGCGGGCCAGCGGCCGCCGCAGAGTGCCTCGTCGGCGGCTGGAGCACCGGCAGAGCCGGCCCGCCGAGAGGCGTCTCCGGCGCCACCCGGGACGCCTCACTCCCACCGGGGCTCCGGGGAGCACGGGCCCCGCGGCCGCGGCTTCCCGGGACAGCGAGGGCCCGCGCCCCCGAGCCGCCGACCCCCGGAGGAGAAGGGGCGGGCGCCGGAGCTCTGCGGGCCAGCGGCCGCCGCAGAGTGCCTCGTCGGCGGCTGGAGCACCGGCAGAGCCGGCCCGCCGAGAGGCGCCTCCGACGCGACCCGCGGAGACGACACCACGGGCGTAGGCGTCGTTCACCGGGTTCGGATCGGTTCCCTTTTTTCGGGACCCGGACCACCGGGACCCGGAGCGTTCGAGAGAGCCGGTATCCGCGCGAGCAGCTACCGCTCTTCCATGCCCACCACGCGGCGAGCGATCGTGCCGGCCGTACGGGAAGGAGGGAAAAAAAAGAGAAGAAAAAAAAAAAAAAAAGCCAGAAAACCGTAGCAAGACGCCGCTGCCTGGCCGGGGCCCTCGGACACGCTGGGCAGGCTTGCTCGGGAAAAGCGGAAAAAAAACAAGCGGAGGACGGCCGCGCCACGGGGGTGGGGGGAAAAAGTAAAAAAAAAAAAAAAAAAAGCGAGCCGAAGGGTTCCGCCGGAGCCGCCCGAACGACTGCTGCGCGGCCCCTCCTCGCCGGCTGAGTCGCGGGCTCGGCGGCTGCTCGCTGGCGCTGGCCTCGGAGGCGTGCCGCCACTGCCTCCTATAATACGGACAGACGAGACCGCTCCCTTGCAGTACCGCAAGACGGCAACGAGGACCTACCGAGGGGGCGCGCCAAAGCGGCCGGCCTTTACGAGGACGTAACTGGAGGCAGCGCAAACCAGCGACCCCTTCGACAGCTCCGAGGAACTGACACGGCTAACAGGTCTACCCAGCCCGCCGCAAGGAGAGGCAAAGTCCACCGGCGCTGGGTAGACCTGTCAACCCTGCGAAGCCGGGACGAACGGACGCCGGAGCGGCGCCGCGCCATCCGCCTAGACCCGGAGCCCGCCCGCCCGCCCGGCCGGAGGCGGGTAGACCTGGCAGCCGAAGGGAGGGAGGCGGGTAGACCTGATAGCCGGACGGAGCCGGGTAGACCGGACAGCCGAACGGAGGGAGGCGGGTAGACCTGCTAGCCGGACGGCGGGAGGCGGGTAGACCTGGCAGCCGAACGGAGGCGGGTAGACCTGGCAGCCGAACGGAGACGGGTAGACCTGGCAGCCGGACGGAGCCGGGTAGACCTGACAGCCGAACGGAGGGAGGCGGGTAGACCTGGCAGCCGAACGGAGACGGGTAGACCTGATAGCCGGACGGAGCCGGGTAGACCTGACAGCCGAACGGAGGGAGGCGGGTAGACCTGGCAGCCGAACGGAGACGGGTAGACCTGGCAGCCGAACGGAGGGAGGCGGGTAGACCTGGCAGCCGAACGGAGACGGGTAGACCTGATAGCCGAACGGAGGGAGGCGGGTAGACCTGACAGCCGAACGGAGCCGGGTAGACCTGACAGCCGAACGGCGGGAGGCGGGTAGACCTGGCAGCCGAACGGAGGGAGGCGGGTAGACCTGATAGCCGAACGGAGCCGGGTAGACCTGATTGCCCGACGGAGCCGGGTAGACCTGGCGGCCGGCCGGAGGCGTGTGGTCCCGGTGACCTGCGCCGTCCGCTCCGGAGCCCGGCGCACCGGTTAACCACTGCCGGGCTGTCCGAAGCCCCCTGGCCGGCAGGCAGACGGTGGCAGACCCCAGCGCGACGCTGCCATCCGCTGGGAGACCGGAAGGGGTGGGACACCGCTTGCCGGGGCCGGCTCCCGACCCCACCGGGCGCTCGCCGGCTTTGGGATTTGGGGTTTTGCCTGGTGTTTTTCGCCGTGGCGACCCTTAGGCTTTACTTGCATCTCGGTCGGCTGGGGTTTTTTTTGTTCGCTTGTTTTAAAACCGAGCAAGCACGGTGCCTGACCCTGCACGCGCCGGTGCCGGCCCCAGCGCCCCGGAGAGTCGCCGCGCCGCGCCGCGCCGCCCCGCCCCGCGCCGCCCCGCGCCGCGCCGCCCCGCGCCGTGCCGCGCCGCCCGCCGCCCCTACCCCGGCGGCGCACCGCGCCGCACGGCACGCGGCTCAGGCTGCCCGGGGGAGTGGAGGGACGGGGGCGCCTTTTCTGGTTTACTTGCGGTTTTTTTTGGTGTATTTCTTTTGGTCTGGGTTTTTTGTAACTTATTTTTCCTACGGGCACCTTACCAAAATAAGCGGGGGGGGGGGCGGGGGTGTTGGGGGAGGGGGGGCTGCTGTGCGCGCGGAGGCGGGGAGGGGGGGAAGCGGTGAGGGAGGGGGCGGGTCGGCAGATCGGTGCCCTGCGCAGCTGCTGTCTGGCAAGCGGAACCCCGCCCGCGGGGGAGGAGGGGCGGCACTTGGCACTTGGCTGGTGCAGAGGCGGGGGCCGAGCCGGAAAAACCGGCTCGACGGGGAGCCGGGTGAGTCAGACCGGGCGCGGCCGGGGGTGATAAGCGGGGCGGAATTGGGGGGGAGGGCGGAGGGGCGGGGGGGCGGGATGCCTGGCTCGGGTTTCTAAAAGCAGCCCGTTCCTTGCCCTTGGCGGCCGAGCTGTCGGGCAGGGGTGGGGGATGGGGAGGGGCGGGGGCGGCAGGGCTCTCTGCCGACCCGGAGGCGGTGGATGGGTTGGGGAGGGAGGGGCCGCGGGAGGGGGGCAGGCGGCTTGGTGGACGGCGGGGG
>JAUMJM010000212.1:27500-30000 GCA_033558235.1 Neomorphus geoffroyi | reverse complement strand
ACGGGCCCCGCGGCCGCGGCTTCCCGGGACAGCGAGGGCCCGCGCCCCCGAGCCGCCGACCCCCGGAGGAGAAGGGGCGGGCGCCGGAGCTCTGCGGGCCAGCGGCCGCCGCAGAGTGCCTCGTCGGCGGCTGGAGCACCGGCAGAGCCGGCCCGCCGAGAGGCGTCTCCGGCGCCACCCGGGACGCCTCACTCCCACCGGGGCTCCGGGGAGCACGGGCCCCGCGGCCGCGGCTTCCCGGGACAGCGAGGGCCCGCGCCCCCGAGCCGCCGACCCCCGGAGGAGAAGGGGCGGGCGCCGGAGCTCTGCGGGCCAGCGGCCGCCGCAGAGTGCCTCGTCGGCGGCTGGAGCACCGGCAGAGCCGGCCCGCCGAGAGGCGCCTCCGACGCGACCCGCGGAGACGACACCACGGGCGTAGGCGTCGTTCACCGGGTTCGGATCGGTTCCCTTTTTTCGGGACCCGGACCACCGGGACCCGGAGCGTTCGAGAGAGCCGGTATCCGCGCGAGCAGCTACCGCTCTTCCATGCCCACCACGCGGCGAGCGATCGTGCCGGCCGTACGGGAAGGAGGGAAAAAAAAGAGAAGAAAAAAAAAAAAAAAAGCCAGAAAACCGTAGCAAGACGCCGCTGCCTGGCCGGGGCCCTCGGACACGCTGGGCAGGCTTGCTCGGGAAAAGCGGAAAAAAAACAAGCGGAGGACGGCCGCGCCACGGGGGTGGGGGGAAAAAGTAAAAAAAAAAAAAAAAAAAGCGAGCCGAAGGGTTCCGCCGGAGCCGCCCGAACGACTGCTGCGCGGCCCCTCCTCGCCGGCTGAGTCGCGGGCTCGGCGGCTGCTCGCTGGCGCTGGCCTCGGAGGCGTGCCGCCACTGCCTCCTATAATACGGACAGACGAGACCGCTCCCTTGCAGTACCGCAAGACGGCAACGAGGACCTACCGAGGGGGCGCGCCAAAGCGGCCGGCCTTTACGAGGACGTAACTGGAGGCAGCGCAAACCAGCGACCCCTTCGACAGCTCCGAGGAACTGACACGGCTAACAGGTCTACCCAGCCCGCCGCAAGGAGAGGCAAAGTCCACCGGCGCTGGGTAGACCTGTCAACCCTGCGAAGCCGGGACGAACGGACGCCGGAGCGGCGCCGCGCCATCCGCCTAGACCCGGAGCCCGCCCGCCCGCCCGGCCGGAGGCGGGTAGACCTGGCAGCCGAAGGGAGGGAGGCGGGTAGACCTGATAGCCGGACGGAGCCGGGTAGACCGGACAGCCGAACGGAGGGAGGCGGGTAGACCTGCTAGCCGGACGGCGGGAGGCGGGTAGACCTGGCAGCCGAACGGAGGCGGGTAGACCTGGCAGCCGAACGGAGACGGGTAGACCTGGCAGCCGGACGGAGCCGGGTAGACCTGACAGCCGAACGGAGGGAGGCGGGTAGACCTGGCAGCCGAACGGAGACGGGTAGACCTGATAGCCGGACGGAGCCGGGTAGACCTGACAGCCGAACGGAGGGAGGCGGGTAGACCTGGCAGCCGAACGGAGACGGGTAGACCTGGCAGCCGAACGGAGGGAGGCGGGTAGACCTGGCAGCCGAACGGAGACGGGTAGACCTGATAGCCGAACGGAGGGAGGCGGGTAGACCTGACAGCCGAACGGAGCCGGGTAGACCTGACAGCCGAACGGCGGGAGGCGGGTAGACCTGGCAGCCGAACGGAGGGAGGCGGGTAGACCTGATAGCCGAACGGAGCCGGGTAGACCTGATTGCCCGACGGAGCCGGGTAGACCTGGCGGCCGGCCGGAGGCGTGTGGTCCCGGTGACCTGCGCCGTCCGCTCCGGAGCCCGGCGCACCGGTTAACCACTGCCGGGCTGTCCGAAGCCCCCTGGCCGGCAGGCAGACGGTGGCAGACCCCAGCGCGACGCTGCCATCCGCTGGGAGACCGGAAGGGGTGGGACACCGCTTGCCGGGGCCGGCTCCCGACCCCACCGGGCGCTCGCCGGCTTTGGGATTTGGGGTTTTGCCTGGTGTTTTTCGCCGTGGCGACCCTTAGGCTTTACTTGCATCTCGGTCGGCTGGGGTTTTTTTTGTTCGCTTGTTTTAAAACCGAGCAAGCACGGTGCCTGACCCTGCACGCGCCGGTGCCGGCCCCAGCGCCCCGGAGAGTCGCCGCGCCGCGCCGCGCCGCCCCGCCCCGCGCCGCCCCGCGCCGCGCCGCCCCGCGCCGTGCCGCGCCGCCCGCCGCCCCTACCCCGGCGGCGCACCGCGCCGCACGGCACGCGGCTCAGGCTGCCCGGGGGAGTGGAGGGACGGGGGCGCCTTTTCTGGTTTACTTGCGGTTTTTTTTGGTGTATTTCTTTTGGTCTGGGTTTTTTGTAACTTATTTTTCCTACGGGCACCTTACCAAAATAAGCGGGGGGGGGGGCGGGGGTGTTGGGGGAGGGGGGGCTGCTGTGCGCGCGGAGGCGGGGAGGGGGGGAAGCGGTGAGGGAGGGGGCGGGTCGGCAGATCGGTGCCCT
>JAUMJM010000212.1:12500-15000 GCA_033558235.1 Neomorphus geoffroyi | reverse complement strand
CAAAGAGCGACGAGCCGAGGCCCCGCGGCCGCGGCTCCTGGGACGGCGACGGCCACCCACGGGGGGCCCTGCGTGCAAGCGAGCGGGAGGCGTCCGCGGAGAGGTGCAACGCCGGCCTGAGCACCGGCAGCGCCGGCCCGCCGAGAAGCCACTCCGACGCCACCCGAAATGCCTCATCGATCGGGTGCAAGGAGCGCAGGCCCCGCGGCCGCGGCTCCCGGGGCAGCGAGGGCCCGCGCCCCCGACCCCCAGAAGAGAAGGGGCGGGCGCTGGAGCTCTGCGGGCCAGCGGCCGCCGCAGAGTGCCTCGTCGGCGGCTGGAGCACCGGCAGAGCCGGCCCGCCGAGAGGCGTCTCCGGCGCCACCCGGGACGCCTCACTCCCACCGGGGCTCCGGGGAGCACGGGCCCCGCGGCCGCGGCTTCCCGGGACAGCGAGGGCCCGCGCCCCCGAGCCGCCGACCCCCGGAGGAGAAGGGGCGGGCGCCGGAGCTCTGCGGGCCAGCGGCCGCCGCAGAGTGCCTCGTCGGCGGCTGGAGCACCGGCAGAGCCGGCCCGCCGAGAGGCGTCTCCGGCGCCACCCGGGACGCCTCACTCCCACCGGGGCTCCGGGGAGCACGGGCCCCGCGGCCGCGGCTTCCCGGGACAGCGAGGGCCCGCGCCCCCGAGCCGCCGACCCCCGGAGGAGAAGGGGCGGGCGCCGGAGCTCTGCGGGCCAGCGGCCGCCGCAGAGTGCCTCGTCGGCGGCTGGAGCACCGGCAGAGCCGGCCCGCCGAGAGGCGCCTCCGACGCGACCCGCGGAGACGACACCACGGGCGTAGGCGTCGTTCACCGGGTTCGGATCGGTTCCCTTTTTTCGGGACCCGGACCACCGGGACCCGGAGCGTTCGAGAGAGCCGGTATCCGCGCGAGCAGCTACCGCTCTTCCATGCCCACCACGCGGCGAGCGATCGTGCCGGCCGTACGGGAAGGAGGGAAAAAAAAGAGAAGAAAAAAAAAAAAAAAAGCCAGAAAACCGTAGCAAGACGCCGCTGCCTGGCCGGGGCCCTCGGACACGCTGGGCAGGCTTGCTCGGGAAAAGCGGAAAAAAAACAAGCGGAGGACGGCCGCGCCACGGGGGTGGGGGGAAAAAGTAAAAAAAAAAAAAAAAAAAGCGAGCCGAAGGGTTCCGCCGGAGCCGCCCGAACGACTGCTGCGCGGCCCCTCCTCGCCGGCTGAGTCGCGGGCTCGGCGGCTGCTCGCTGGCGCTGGCCTCGGAGGCGTGCCGCCACTGCCTCCTATAATACGGACAGACGAGACCGCTCCCTTGCAGTACCGCAAGACGGCAACGAGGACCTACCGAGGGGGCGCGCCAAAGCGGCCGGCCTTTACGAGGACGTAACTGGAGGCAGCGCAAACCAGCGACCCCTTCGACAGCTCCGAGGAACTGACACGGCTAACAGGTCTACCCAGCCCGCCGCAAGGAGAGGCAAAGTCCACCGGCGCTGGGTAGACCTGTCAACCCTGCGAAGCCGGGACGAACGGACGCCGGAGCGGCGCCGCGCCATCCGCCTAGACCCGGAGCCCGCCCGCCCGCCCGGCCGGAGGCGGGTAGACCTGGCAGCCGAAGGGAGGGAGGCGGGTAGACCTGATAGCCGGACGGAGCCGGGTAGACCGGACAGCCGAACGGAGGGAGGCGGGTAGACCTGCTAGCCGGACGGCGGGAGGCGGGTAGACCTGGCAGCCGAACGGAGGCGGGTAGACCTGGCAGCCGAACGGAGACGGGTAGACCTGGCAGCCGGACGGAGCCGGGTAGACCTGACAGCCGAACGGAGGGAGGCGGGTAGACCTGGCAGCCGAACGGAGACGGGTAGACCTGATAGCCGGACGGAGCCGGGTAGACCTGACAGCCGAACGGAGGGAGGCGGGTAGACCTGGCAGCCGAACGGAGACGGGTAGACCTGGCAGCCGAACGGAGGGAGGCGGGTAGACCTGGCAGCCGAACGGAGACGGGTAGACCTGATAGCCGAACGGAGGGAGGCGGGTAGACCTGACAGCCGAACGGAGCCGGGTAGACCTGACAGCCGAACGGCGGGAGGCGGGTAGACCTGGCAGCCGAACGGAGGGAGGCGGGTAGACCTGATAGCCGAACGGAGCCGGGTAGACCTGATTGCCCGACGGAGCCGGGTAGACCTGGCGGCCGGCCGGAGGCGTGTGGTCCCGGTGACCTGCGCCGTCCGCTCCGGAGCCCGGCGCACCGGTTAACCACTGCCGGGCTGTCCGAAGCCCCCTGGCCGGCAGGCAGACGGTGGCAGACCCCAGCGCGACGCTGCCATCCGCTGGGAGACCGGAAGGGGTGGGACACCGCTTGCCGGGGCCGGCTCCCGACCCCACCGGGCGCTCGCCGGCTTTGGGATTTGGGGTTTTGCCTGGTGTTTTTCGCCGTGGCGACCCTTAGGCTTTACTTGCATCTCGGTCGGCTGGGGTTTTTTTTGTTCGCTTGTTTTAAAACCGAGCAAGCACG
>JAUMJM010000211.1:0-57974 GCA_033558235.1 Neomorphus geoffroyi | reverse complement strand
CCTCCCCAGTCCCTGCCCTTCCCAAGTCCCCAGTCCCCTCCCAAGTCCCTGCCCCTCCCATGTCCCCAGTCCCCTCCCCAGTCCCTGCCCTTCCCAAGTCCCCAGTCCCCCTCCCTAATCCCTGCCCCTCCCAAGTCCCCAGTCCCCTCCCAAGTCCCTGCCCCTCCCATGTCCCCTTCCCCTCCCAAGTCCCTGCCCCTCCCATATCCCCAGTCACCTCCCCAGTCCCTGTCCTTCCCAAGTCCCCAGTCCCCTCCCAAGTCCCTGCCCCTCCAATTTCCCCAGTCCCCTCCCCAGTTCCTGCCCCTCCCATGTCCCCACTCCCCTCCCCAGTCCCTGCCACTCCCAAGTCTCTGCCCCTCCCATGTCCCCAGTCCCCTCCCCAGTCCCTGCCCCTCCCATCTCCCCAGTTTTCTCCCCAATCCCTGCCCCTCCCAAGTCCCCTCCCAAGTCCCTGCCCCTCCCATGTCTCCAGTCCCCTCCCCAATCCCTGCCCCTCCCAAGTCCCCTCCCAAGTCCCTGACCCTCCCATGTCCCCTTCCCCTCCCAAGTCCCTGCCCCTCCCATGTCCCCAGTCCCCTCCCCATTCCCTGCCCCTCCCATGTCCCCTTCCCCTCCCAAGTCCCTGCCCCCTCCCATGTCCCCAGTCCCCTCCCCAGTCCCTGCCCCTTCCCAAGTCCCCAGTCCCCTCCCAAATCCCTGCCCCTCCCAAGTCCCCAGTCCCCTCCCAAGTCCCTGCCCCTCCTATGTACCCTTCCCCTCCCAAGTCCCTGCCCCTCCCATGTCCCCAGTCCCCTCCCCAGTCCCTGCCCTTCCCAAGTCCCCAGTCCCCTCCCAAGTCCCTGCCCCTCCAATTTCCCCAGTCCCCTCCCCAGTCCCTGCCCCTCCCATGTCCCCAGTCCCCTCCCCAGTCCCCAATCCTCTCCCAAGTCCCTGCCCCTCCCACGTCCCTGCCCCTCCCATGTCCCCACCCAAGTCCCTGCACCTCCCATGTCCCCAGTCCCCTTCCCAATCCCTGCACCTCCCAAGTCCCCTCCCAACTCCCTGCCCCTCCCAAGACCCCAGTCCCCTCCCAAGTCCCTGCCCCTCCCATTTCCCCAGTCCCCTCCCAAATCCCTGCCCCTCCCAAGTCCCCAGTCCCCTCCCAAGTCCCCAGTCCCCTCCCCAGTCCCTGCCCCTCCCATGTCCCCAGTCCCCTCCCCAGTCCCTGCCCCTCCCAAGTCCCTGCCCCTCCCAAATCCTTGCCCCTCCCATGTCCCCAGTCACCTCCAAAGTCCGTGCCCCTCCAATTTCCCCAGTCCCCTCCCCAGTCCCTGCCCCTCCCATGTCCCCAGTCCCCTCCACAGTCCCTGCCCCTCCCATGTCCTTAGTCCCCTCCCCAATCCCTGCCCCACCCAAGTCCCCTCCCAAGTCCCTGCCCCTCCCATGTCCCCAATCCCCTCCCCAGTCCCTGCCACTCCCAAGTCTCTGCCCCTCCCATGTCCCCAGTCCCTGTCCCTCCCATGTCCCCAATCCCCTCCCAAGTCCCTGCCCCTCCCAAGTCCCTGCCCCGCCCATGTCCCCAGTCGCCTCCCCAGTCCCTGCCCCTCCCAAGTCCCCAGTCCCCTCCCAAGTCCCTGCCCCTCCCATGTCCCCAGTCCCCTCCCACGTCCCTTCCCCTCCCAGTCCCCAGTCCCCTCCCAAGTCCCTGCCCCTCCCATGTCCCCAGTCCCCTCCCAAGTCCCTGCCCCTCCCAAGTCCCCAGTCCCCTCCCCAGTCCCTGCCCCTCCCATGTCCCGAGTCCCCTCCCCAGTCCCTGTCCCTCCCATGTCCCCAGTCCACTCCCCAGTCCCTGCCCCTCCCATGTCCCCAGTCCCCACCCCAGTCCCTGCCCCTCCCATGTCTCCAGTCCCCTTCCCAATCCCTGCCCCTCCCAAGTCCCCTCCCAAGTCCCTGCCCCTCCCATGTCCCCTTCCCCTCCCAAGTCCCTGCCCCTCCCATGTCCCCAGTCCCCTCCCCAGTCCCTGCCCATCCCATGTCCCCTTCCCCTCCCAAGTCCCTGCCCCTCCCAAGTCCCCAGTCCCGTCCCCAGTCCCTGCCCTTCCCTAGTCCCCAGTCCCCTCCCAAATCCCTGCCCCTCCCAAGTCCCCAGTCCCCTCCCAAGTCCCTGTCCCTCCCATGTCCCCAGTCCAGTCCCCACTCCCTGCCCCTCCCATGTCCCCAGTCCCCTCCCCAGTCCCTGCCACTCCCAAGTCTCTGCCCCTCCCATGTCCCCAGTCCCCTCCCAAGTCCCTGCCACTCCCATGTCCCCAGTCCCCTCCCCAGTCCCTGTCCCTCCCATGTCCCCCGTCCCCTCCCAAGTCCCTGACCTTCCCATGTCCACAGTTTTCTCCCAAGTCCCCTGCCCCTCCCAAGTCCCTGCCCCTCCCATGTCCCCAGTCCCCTCCCCAGTCCCTGCCCCTCCCATGTCCCCAGTCCCCTCCCAAGTCCCTGCCCCTCCCATGTCCCCTTCCCCTCCCAAGTCCCTGCCCCTCCCATGTCCCCAGTCCCCTCCCCAGTCCCTGCCCTTCCCAAGTCCCCAGTCCCCTCCCAAGTCCCTGCCCCTCCTATGTCCCCAGTTTCCTCCCAAGTCCCTGCCCCTCCCAAGTCCCTGCCCCTCCCATGTCCCCTTCCCCTCCCAAGTCCCTGCCCCTCCCATGTCCCCAGTCCCCTCCCCAGTCCCTGCCCCTCCCATGTCCCCTTCCCCTCCCAAGTCCCTGCCACTCCCATGTCCCCAGTCCCCTCCCCAGTCCCTGCCCTTCCCAAGTCCCCAGTCCCCTCCAAGTCCCTGCCCCTCCCATGTCCCCAGTCCCCTCCCCAGTCCCTGCCCTTCCCAAGTCCCCAGTCCCCTCCCTAATCCCTGCCCTCTCCCAAGTCCCCAGTCCCCTCCCAAGTCCCTGCCCCTCCCAAGTCCCTCCCCCTCCCATGTCCCCAGTCCTCTCCCCAGTCCCTGCCACTCCCAAGTCCCTGCCCCCTCCAATGTCCCCAGTCCCCTCCCCCAGTCCCTGACCCTCCCATTTCCGCAGTCCCCTCCCCAGTCCCTGTCCCTCTCATGTCCCCAGTCCCCGCTCAAGTCCCTGCCCCTCCCAAGTCCCAAGTCTCCTCCCAAGTCCCTGCACCTCCCATGTCCCCAGTCCCCTCCCCAGTCCCTGCCCCTCCCATGTCCCCAGTCCCCTCCCAAGTCCCAGCCCCTCCCAAGTCCTTGCCCCTCCCATGTCCCCAGTCCCCTCCCCAGTCCCTGCCACTCCCAAGTCCCTGCCCCTCCCTTGTCCCCAGTCCCCTCCCAAGTCCCCAGTCCCCCTCCCCAGTCCCTGCCCCTCCCATGTCCCCAGTCCCCTCCCCAGTCCCTGCCCCTCCCAAGTCCCTGCCCCTCCCAAATCCTTGCCCCTCCCATGTCCCCAGTCACCTCCAAAGTCCGTGCCCCTCCCATGTCCCCAGTCCCCTCCCAAGTCCCTGCCCCTCCCAAGTCCCTGCCCCTCCCATGTCCCCAGTCCCCTCCCCAGTTCCTGCCTCTCCCATTTCCCCAGTCCCCTCCCCTCCCAAGTCCCTGCCCCTCCCATGTCCCCAATTCCCTCCTTAGTCCCTGCCCCTCCCATTTCCACAGTCCCCTCCCAAGTCCCTGTCCCTCCCATTTCTCCAGTCCCCTCCCAAGTCCCTG
Organism: Neomorphus geoffroyi; assembly: GCA_033558235.1. Lineage (NCBI taxonomy): Eukaryota > Metazoa > Chordata > Aves > Cuculiformes > Neomorphidae > Neomorphus > Neomorphus geoffroyi. The sequence goes on along the minus strand of JAUMJM010000211.1, from coordinate 54,298 downwards.
CCCCTCCCATGTCCCCAGTCCCCACCCAAGTCCCTGCCCCTCCCAAGTCCCCAGTCCCCTCCCCAGTCCCTGCCCCTCCCATGTCCCCAGTCCCCACCCAAGTCCCTGCCCCTCCCAAGTCCCCAGTCCCCTCCCAATCCCGGCACCTCCCATGTCCCCATTCCCCTCCCCAGTCCCTGCCCCTCCCATGTCCCCAGTCCCCTCCCAAGTCCCTGCCACTCCCAAGTCCCTGCCCCTCCCATGTCCCCAGTCCCCTTCCCAATCCTTGCCCCTCCCATGTCCCCAGTCCCCTCCCAAGTCCCCAGTCCCCTCCCCAGTCCCTGACCCTCCCATGTCCCCAGTTTCCTCCCCAGTCCCTGCCACTCCCAAGTCCCTGCCCCTGGAAAGTCCCAATCCCCTCCCAAGTCCCTGCCCCTCCCATGTCCCCAGTTTCCTCCCCAGTCCCTGCCACTCCCAAGTCCCTGCCCCTCCCATTTCCCCAGTCCCCTCCCAAATCTGTGCCCCTCCCATGTCCCCAGTCCCCTCCCAAGTCCCCAGTCCCCTCCCAAGTCCCTGCCCCTCCCTTGTGCCCAGTCCCCTCCCCAGTCCCTGTCCCTCCCATGTCCCCAGTCCCCACCCAAGTCCCCAGTCCACTCCAAAGTCCCCAGTCCCCTCCCCAGTCCTTGCCCCTCCCATGTCCCCAGTCACCTCCCAAGTACCTGCCCCTCCCAACGCCCAAGTCCCATCCCCAGTCCCTGCCCCTCCCATGTCCCCAGTCCCCTCCCCAGTCCCTGCCACTCCCATGTCCCTGCCCCTCCCAACTCCCCAGTCCCCTCCCAAGTCCCAATCCCCTCCCAAGTCCCTGCCCCTCCCATGTCCCCAGTCCCCTCCCAAGTACCCAATCCCCTCCCATGTCCCCAGTCCCCTCCCAAGTCCCTGCCCCTCCCATGTCCCCACTCCCCTCCTAAGTCCCTGCCTCTCTCCCAAGTCCCCAGTCCCCTCCCCAGTCCCCTGCCCCTCCCATGTCCCCAGTCCCCCTCCTAAGTCCCTGCCCCTCCCAAGTCCCTGCCCCTCCCATGTCCCCAGTCCCCTCCCCAGTCCCTACCACTCACAACTCCCTGCCCCACCCATGTCTCCCTTCCCCTCCCAATTCCCTGCCCCTCCCAAGTCCCCAGTCCCCTCCCAAGTCCCTGCCCCTCCCATGTCCCCAGTCCCCTTCCCAATCCTTGCCCCTCCCATGTCCCCAGTCCCCTCCCAAGTCCCCAGTCCCCCTCCCCAGTCCCTGACCCTCCCATGTCCCCAGTCCCCACCCAAGTCCCTGCCCCTCCCAAGTCCCCAGTCCCCTCCCCAGTCTCTGACCCTCCCTTGTCCCCAGTCCCCTCCCCAGTCCCAGCCACTACCAATTCTGTGCCCCTCCCATGTCCCCAGTCCCCTCCCCAGTCCCTGCCCCTCCCATTTCCCCACTCCCCACCCCAGTCCGTGCCCCTGCCAAGTCCCTGCCCCTCCCAAGTCCCTGCCCCTCCCCAGGCCCCTGCCCCTCCCATGTCCCCAGTCCCCTCCCAAGTCCATGCCACTCCCATGTCCCCAGTCCCCTCCCAAGTCCCTGCCCCTCCCAAGGCCCTGCCTCTCCCAAGTCTCCAGTCCCCTCCCAAGTCCCTGCCACTCCCATGTCCCCAGTCCCCCTCCCAAGTCCCTGCCGCTCCCAAGTCCCTGCCCCTCCCAAGTCCCTGCCTCTCCCATTCCCCCAGTCCCCTCCCCAGTCCCCTCCCCACCCAAGTCCCTGCCCCTCCCAAGTCCCCAGTCCCCTCCCAAGTCCCTGAACCTCCCATGTCCCCAGTCCCCTCCCCCAGTCCCTGCCCCTCCCATGTCCCTGACCCTCCCTTGTCCCCAGTCCCCTCCCAAGTCCCTGCCCCTGGAAAGTCCCAATCCCCTCCCAAGTCCCTGCCCCTCCCATGTCCCCAGTTTCCTCCCCAGTCCCTCCCACTCCCAAGTCCCTACCCCTCCCACGTCCCCAATCCTCTCCCTAGTCCCTGCCCCTCCCATTTCCCCAGTCCCCTCCCAAGTCCGTGCCCCTCCCATGTCCCCAGTCCCCTCCCAAGTCCCCAGTCCCCTCCCAAGTCCCTGCCCGTCCCTTGTGCCCAGTCCCCTCCCCAGTCCCTGTCCCTCCCATGTCCCCAGTCCCCACCCAAGTCCCCAGTCCACTCCAAAGTCCCCAATCCCCTCCCCAGTCCTTGCCCCTCCCATGTCCCCAGTCCCCTCCCCAGTCCCTGCCCCTCCCATGTCCCCACTCCCCTCCCCAGTCCCAGCCCCTCCCATGTCCCCAGTCCCCACCCATGTCCCCAGTCCCCTCCCATGTCCCCAGTCACCTCCCATGTCCCTGCCCCCCCCAAGTCCCAAGTCCCCTCCCCAGTCCCTGCCCCTCCCATGTCCCCAGTCCCCCTCCCCAGTCCCAGCCCCTCCCAAGTCCCTGCCCCTCCCATGTCCCCAGTCACCTCCAAAGTCCGTGCCCCTCCCATGTCCCCAGTCCCCTCCCAAGTCCCTGCCCCTCCCAAATCCCTGCCCCTCCCATGTCCCCGGTCGCCTCCCCAGTCCCTGTCACTCCCAACTCCCTGCCCCTCCCTTGTCCCCAGTCCCTTCCCCAGTCCCTGCCCCTCCCATGTACCCAGTCCCCTCCAAAGTCCCTGCCCCTCCCAAGTCCCTCCCCCTCCAATGTCCGCAGTCCTCTCCCCAATCCCTGCCACTCCCAAGTCCCTGCCCCTCCAATGTCCGCAGTCCCCTCCCCAGTCCCTGCCCCTCCCATTTCCGCAGTCCCCTCCCCAGTCCCTGTCCCTCTCATGTCCCCAGTCCCCTCTCAAGTCCCTGCCGCTCCCAAGTCCCAAGTCTCCTCCCAAGTCCCTGCCCCTCCCATGTCCCCAGTCCCCTCCCCAGTCCCTGCCCCTCCCATGTCCCCAGTCCCCTCCCAAGTCCCAGCCCCTCCCAAGTCCTTGCCCCACCCATGTCCCCAGTCCCCTCCCCAGTCCCTGCCACTCCCAAGTCCTTGCCCCTCCCTTGTCCCCAGTCCCCTCCCAAGTCCCCAGTCCCCTCCCAAGTCCCTGCCCCTCCCTTGTCCCCATTTCCCCGCCCAAGTCCCTGCCCCTCCCAAGTCCCAAGTCCCCTCCCCAGTCCCTGCCCCTCCCATGTCCCCAGTCCCCTCCCCAGTCCCTGCCCCTCCCAAGTCCCTACCCATCCCATGTCCCCAGTCACCTCCAAAGTCCGTGCCCCTCCCATCTCCCCAGTCCCCTCCCAAGTCCCTGCCCCTCCCAAGTCCCTGCCCCTCCAATGTCCCCAGTCCCCTCCCCAGTTCCTGCCTCTCCCATTTCCCCAGTCCCCTCCCCTCCCAAGTCCCTGCCCCTCCCATGTCCCCAATTCCCTCCCTAGTCCCTGCCCCTCCCATTTCCACAGTCCCCTCCCAAGTCCCTGTCCCTCCCATTTCTCCAGTCCCCTCCCAAGTCCCTGCCCCTCCCATGTCCCCAGTCCCCACCCAAGTCCCTGCCCCTCCCAAGTCCCCAGTCCCCTCCCCAGTCCCTGCCCCTCCCATGTCCCCAGTCCCGTCCCCAGTCCCTGCCACTCCCAAGTTCCTGCCCCTCCCTTGTCCCCATTCCCCGCCCAAGTCCCTGCCCCTCCCAAGTCCCAAGTCCCCTCCCCAGTCCCTGCCCCTCCCATGTCCCCAGTCCCCTCCCCAGTCCCTGCCCCTCCCAAGTCCCTACCCATCCCATGTCCCCAGTCACCTCCAAAGTCCGTGCCCCTCCCATCTCCCCAGTCCCCTCCCAAGTCCCTGCCCCTCCCATGTCCCCAGTCCCCACCCAAGTCCCTGCCCTCCCAAGTCCCCAGACCCCTCCCCAGTCCCTGCCCCTCCCATGTCCCCAGTCCCCACCCAAGTCCCTGCCCCTCCCAAGTCCCCAGTCCCCTCCCCAGTCCCTGCCCCTCCCATGTCCCCAGTCCCGTCCCCAGTCCCTGCCACTCCCAAGTCCCTGCCCCTCCCATGTCCCCAGTCCCCTTCCCAATCCTTGCCCCTCCCATGTCCCCAGTCCCCTCCCAAGTCCCCAGTCCCCTCCCCAGTCCCTGCCCCACCCAAGTCACCAGTCCCCTCCCAAGTGCCTGCCACTCCCATGTCCCAAGTCCCCCACCCAAGTCCCTGCCCCTCCCTAGTCCCCTCCCCAGTCCCTGCCCCTCCCCAGTCCCTGCCACTCCCATGTCCCTGCCCCTCCCATGTCCCCAGTCCACTCCCCAGTCCCTGCCCCTCCCATGTCTCCAGTCCCCACCCAAGTCCCTGCCCCTCCCAACTCCCCAGTCCCCTCCCAAGTCCCTGCCCCTGGAAAGTCCCAATCCCCTCCCAAGTCCCTGCCCCTCCCATGTCCCCAGTCCCCTCCCAAGTCCCCAATCCCCTCCCATGTCCCCAGTCTCCTCCCAAGTCCCTGCCCCTCCCATGTCTTCAGTCCCCTTCCCAATCCTTGCCCCTCCCATGTCCCCCAGTCCCCTCCCAAGTCCCCAGTCCCCTCCCCAGTCCCTGACCCTCCCATGTCCCCAGTCCCCACCCAAGTCCCTGCCGCTCCCAAGTCCCCAGTCCCCTCCCCAGTCTCTGACCCTCCCTTGTCCCCAGTCCCCTCCCCAGTCCCAGCCACTACCAATTCCCTGCCCCTCCCAAGTCCCCAGTCCCCTCCCCAGTCCCTGCCCCTCCCCAGTCCCTGCCCCTCCCATGTCCACAGTCCCCTCCCCAGTCCCTGCCCCTCCCAAGTCTCCAGTCCCCTCCCAAGACCCTGCCACTCCCATGTCCCCAGTCCCCTCCCAAGTCCCTGCCGCTCCCAAGTCCCCTCCCCAGTCCCTGCCCCTCCCAAGTCCCTGCCCCTCCCAAGTCCCTGCCCCTCCCTTGTCCCCAGTCCCCTCCCAAGTCCCCAGTCCCTCCCCAAGTCCCTGACCCTCCCTTGTCCCCATTCCCCGACCAAGTCCCTGCCCCTCCCAAGTCCCAAGTCCCCTCCCCAGTCCCTACGCCTGCCATGTCCCCAGTCCCCTCCCCAGTCCCAGCCCCTCCCAAGTCCCTGCCCCTCCCATGTCCCCAGTCCCCTCCCCAGTCCCTACCACTCCCAACTCCCTGCCCCTCCCATGTCCCCAGTCCCCTCCCCAGTCCCTGCCACTCCCATGTCCCTGCCCCTCCCATGTCCCCAGTCCCCTCCCCAGTCCCTGCCACTCCCATGTCCCTGCCCCTCCCATGTCCCCAGTCCACTCCCCAGTCCCTGCCCCTCCCATGTACCCAGTCCCCGCCCAAGTCCCTGCCACTCCCAAGTCCCAAGTCCCCTCCCCAGTCCCTGCCCCTCCCATGTCCCCAATCCCCTCCCAAGTCCATGCCACTCCCATGTCCCCAGTCCCCTCCCAAGTCCCTGCCCCTCCCAAGGCCCTGCCCCTCCCAAGTCTCCAGACCCCTCCCAAGTCCCTGCCACTCCCATGTCCCCAGTCCCCTCCCAAGTCCCTGCCGCTCCCAAGTCCCTGCCCCTCCCAAGTCCCTGCCCCTCCCATGTCCCCAGTCCCCTCCCCAGTCCCTGTCACTCCCAAGTCCCTGCCCCTCCAATGTCCCCAGTCCCCTCCCCAGTCCCTGCATCTCCCATTTCCCCAGTCCCCCCCCAGTCCCCTCCCCTCCCAAGTCCCTGCCCCTCCCATGTCCCCAGTCCCCTCCCCAGTCCCTGCCACTCCCATGTCCCTGCCCCTCCCATGTCCCCAGTCCACTCCCCAGTCCCTGCCCCTCCCATGTCCCCAGTCCCCACCCAAGTCCCTGCCCCTCCCAAGTCCCCAGTCCCCTCCCCAGTCCCTGCCTCTCCTAAGTCCCCAGTCCCCTCCCCAGTCCCTGCCCCTCCCATCTCCCCAGTCCCCTCCTAAGTCCCTGCCCCTCCCAAGTCCCTGCCCCTCCCAGGTCCCCAGTCCCCTCCCCAGTCCCCTACCACTCCCATGTCCCTGCCCCTCCCGTGTCTCCAGTCCCCTCCCAAGTCCCTGCCCCTCCCAAGTCCCCTCCCCAGTCCCTGCCACTCCCATGTCCCTGCCCCTCCCATGTCCCCAGTCCACTCCCCAGTCCCTGCCCCTCCCATGTCTCCAGTCCCCACCCAAGTCCCTGCCCCTCCCAACTCCCCAGTCCCCTCCCAAGTCCCAGTCCCCTCCCAAGTCCCTGCCCCTCCCATGTCCCCAGTCCCCTCCCAAGTCCCCAATCCCCTCCCATGTGCCCAGTCCCCTCCCAAGTCCCTGCCCCTCCCATGTCCCCAGTCCCCTCCTAAGTCCCTGCCTCTCCCAAGTCCCCAGTCCCCTCCCCAGTCCCTGCCCCTCCCATGTCCCCAGTCCCCTCCTAAGTCCCTGCCCCTCCCAAGTCCCTGCCCCTCCCATGTCCCCAGTCCCCTCCCCAGTCCCTACCACTCCCAACTCCCTGCCCCACACCATTGTCTCCCGTCCCCTCCTAATTCCCTGCCCCTCCCAAGTCCCCAGTCCCCTCCCAAGTCCCTGCACCTCCCATGTCACCATTCCCCTCCCCAGTCCCTGCCCCTCCCATGTCCCCAGTCACCTCCCCAGTCCCTGCCACTCCCAAGTCCCTGCCCCTCCCATGTCCCCAGTCCCCTTCCCAAACCTTGCCCCTCCCATGTCCCCAGTCCCCTCCCAAGTCCCCAGTCCCCTCCCCAGTCCCTGACCCTCCCATGTCCCCAGTCCCCACCCAAGTCCCTGCCCCTCCCAAGTCCCCAGTCCCCTCCCCAGTCTCTGACCCTCCCTTGTCCCCAGTCCCCCTCCCCAGTCCCAGCCACTACCAATTCCCTGCCCCTCCCATGTCCCCAGTCCCCCTCCCCAGTCCCTGCCCCTCCCCAGTCCCTGCCCCTCCCATTTCCCAACTACCCACCCCAGTCCCTGCCCCTGCCAAGTCCCTGCCCCTCCCAAGTCCCTGCCCCTCCCATGTCCCCAGTCCCCTCCCCAGTCCCTGCCCCTCCCAAGTCTCCAGTCCCCTCCCAAATCCCTGCCACTCCCATGTCCCCAGTCCCCTCCCAAGTCCCTGCCACTCCCAAGTCCCCTCCCCAGTCCCTGCCCCTCCCAAGTCCCTGCCCCTCCCAAGTCCCCAGTCCCCTCCCCAGTCCCTGCCCCTCCCATGTACCCAGTCCTCTCCCCAGTCCCTGCCACTCCCAAGTCCCTGTCCCTCCAATGTCCCCAGTCCCCTCCCCAGTCCCTGCCCCTCCCATTTCCGCAGTCCCCTCCCCAGTCCCTGTCCCTCTCATGTCCCCAGTCCCCTCTCAAGTCCCTGCCGCTCCCAAGTCCCAAGTCTCCTCCCAAGTCCCTGCCCCTCCCATGTCCCCAGTCCCCTCCCCAGTCCCTGCGCCTCCCATGTCCCCAGTCCCCTCCCAAGTCCCAGCCCCTCCCAAGTCCTTGCCCCTCCCATGTCCCCAGTCCCCTCCCCAGTCCCTGCCACTCCCAAGTCCTTGCCCCTCCCTTGTCCCCAGTCCCCTCCCAAGTCCCCAGTCCCCTCCCAAGTCCCTGCCCCTCCCTTGTCCCCATTCCCCGCCCAAGTCCCTGCCCCTCCCCAGTCCCAAGTCCCCTCCCCAGTCCCTGCCCCTCCCATGTCCCCAGTCCCCTCCCCAGTCCCTGCCCCTCCCAAGTCCCTACCCATCCCATGTCCCCAGTCACCTCCAAAGTCCGTGCCCCTCCCATCTCCCCAGTCCCCTCCCAAGTCCCTGCCCCTCCCAAGTCCCTGCCCCTCCAATGTCCCCAGTCCCCTCCCCAGTTCCTGCCTCTCCCATTTCCCCAGTCCCCTCCCCTCCCAAGTCCCTGCCCCTCCCATGTCCCCAATTCCCTCCCTAGTCCCTGCCCCTCCCATTTCCACAGTCCCCTCCCAAGTCCCTGTCCCTCCCATTTCTCCAGTCCCCTCCCAAGTCCCTGCCCCTCCCATGTCCCCAGTCCCCACCCAAGTCCCTGCCCCTCCCAAGTCCCCAGACCCCTCCCCAGTCCCTGCCCCTCCCATGTCCCCAGTCCCCACCCAAGTCCCTGCCCCTCCCAAGTCCCCAGTCCCCTCCCCAGTCCCTGCCCCTCCCATGTCCCCAGTCCCCTCCCCAGTCCCTGCCACTCCCAAGTCCCTGCCCCTCCCTTGTCCCCAGTCCCCTTCCCAATCCTTGCCCCTCCCATGTCCCCAGTCCCCTCCCAAGTCCCCAGTCCCCTCCCCAGTCCCTGACTCTCCCATGTACCCAGTCCCCTCCCCAGTCCCTGCATCTCCCAAGTCCCCAGTCCCCTCCCCAGTCCCTGCCCCACCCAAGTCCCCAGTCCCCTCCCAAGTCCCTGCCACTCCCATGTCCCAAGTCCCCACCCAAGTCCCTGCCCCTCCCTAGTCCCCTCCCCAGTCCCTGCCCTCCCCAGTCCCTGCCACTCCCATGTCCCTGCCCCTCCCATGTCCCCAGTCCACTCCCCAGTCCCTGCCCCTCCCATGTCTCCAGGCCCCACCCAAGTCCCTGCCCCTCCCAACTCCCCAGTCCCCTCCCAAGTCCCTGCCCCTGGAAAGTCCCAATCCCCCTCCCAAGTCCCTGCCCCTCCCATGTCCCCAGTCCCCTCCCAAGTCCCCAATCCCCTCCCATGTCCCCAGTCTCCTCCCAAGTCCCTGCCCCTCCCATGTCTTCAGTTCCCTTCCCAATCCTTGCCCCTCCCATGTCCCCAGTCCCCTCCCAAGTCCCCAGTCCCCTCCCCAGTCCCTGACCCTCCCATGTCCCCAGTCCCCACCCAAGTCCCTGCCGCTCCCAAGTCCCCAGTCCCCTCCCCAGTCTCTGACCCTCCCTTGTCCCCAGTCCCCTCCCCAGTCCCAGCCACTACCAATTCCCTGCCCCTCCCATGTCCCCAGTCCCCTCCCCAGTCCCTGCCCCTCCCCAGTCCCTGCCCCTCCCATGTCCACAGTCCCCTCCCCAGTCCCTGCCCCTCCCAAGTCTCCAGTCCCCTCCCAAGACCCTGCCACTCCCATGTCCCCAGTCCCCTCCCAAGTCCCTGCCGCTCCCAAGTCCCCTCCCCAGTCCCTGCCCCTCCCAAGTCCCTGCCCCTCCCAAGTCCCTGCCCCTCCCTTGTCCCCAGTCCCCTCCCAAGTCCCCAGTCCCCTCCCAAGTCCCTGACCCTCCCTTGTCCCCATTCCCCGCCCAAGTCCCTGCCCCTCCCAAGTCCCAAGTCCCCTCCCCAGTCCCTACGCCTCCCATGTCCCCAGTCCCCTCCCCAGTCCCAGCCCCCTCCCAAGTCCCTGCCCCTCCCATGTCCCCAGTCACATCCAAAGTCCGTGCCCCTCCCATGTCCCCAGTCCCCTCCCAAGTCCCTGCCCCTCCCAAATCCCTGCCCCTCCCATGTCCCCGGTCACCTCCCAGTCCCTGCCACTCCCAAGTCCCTGCCCCTCCCACGTCCCCAGTCCACTCCCCAGTCCCTGCCCCTCCCATGTCCCCAGTCCCCGCCCAAGTCCCTGCCCCTCCCAAGTCCCAAGTCCCCTCCCCAGTCCCTGCCCCTCCCATGTCCCCAGTCCCCTCCCAAGTCCATGCCACTCCCATGTCCCCAGTCCCCTCCCAAGTCCCTGCCCCTCCCAAGGCCCTGCCCCTCCCAAGTCTCCAGTCCCCTCCCAAGTCCCTGCCACTCCCATGTCCCCAGTCCCCTCCCAAGTCCCTGCCGCTCCCAAGTCCCTGCCACTCCCATGTCCCCAGTCCCCTCCCCAGTCCCCTCCCCTCCCAAGTCCCTGCCCCTCCCATGTCCCCAGTCCCCTCCCAAGTCCCCAGTCCCCTCCCCAGTCCCTGACCCTCCCATGTACCCAGTCCCCTCCCCAGTCCCTGCATGTCCCAAGTCCCCAGTCCCCTCCTAAGTCCCTGCCCCTCCCAAGTCCCTGCCCCTCCCATGTCCCCAGTCCCCTCCCCAGTCCCTACCACTCCCAACTCCCTGCCCCTCCCATGTCCCCAGTCCCCTCCCCAGTCCCTGCCACTCCCATGTCCCCAGTCCCCCTCCTAAGTCCCTGCCCCTCCCAAGTCCCTGCCCCTCCCATGTCCCCAGTCCCCTCCCCAGTCCCTACCACTCCCAACTCCCTGCCCCTCCCATGTCCCCAGTACCCTCCCCAGTCCCTGCCACTCCCATGTCCCTGCCCCTCCCATGTCCCCAGTCCACTCCCCAGTCCCTGCCCCTCCCATGTCCCCAGTCCCCGCCCAAGTCCCTGCCACTCCCAAGTCCCAAGTCCCCTCCCCAGTCCCTGCCCCTCCCATGTCCCCAGTCCCCTCCCAAGTCCATGCCACTCCCATGTCCCCAGTCCCCTCCCAAGTCCCTGCCCCTCCCAAGTCTCCAGACCCCTCCCAAGTCCCTGCCACTCCCATGTCCCCAGTCCCCTCCCAAGTCCCTGCCGCTCCCAAGTCCCTGCCCCTCCCAAGTCCCTGCCCCTCCCATGTCCCCAGTCCCCTCCCCAGTCCCTGTCACTCCCAAGTCCCTGCCCCTCCAATGTCCCCAGTCCCCTCCCCAGTCCCTGCCTCTCCCATTTCCCCAGTCCCCTCCCCAGTCCCCCTCCCCTCCCAAGTCCCTGCCCCTCCCATGTCCCCAGTCCCCTCCCCAGTCCCTGCCACTCCCATGTCCCTGCCCCTCCCATGTCCCCAGTCCACTCCCCAGTCCCTGCCCCTCCCATGTCCCCAATCCCCACCCAAGTCCCTGCCCCTCCCAAGTCCCCAGTCCCCTCCCCAGTCCCTGCCTCTCCTAAGTCCCCAGTCCCCTCCCCAGTCCCTGCCCCTCCCATGTCCCCAGTCCCCTCCTAAGTCCCTGCCCCTCCCAAGTCCCTGCCCCTCCCAGGTCCCCAGTCCCCTCCCCAGTCCCTACCACTCCCACCTCCCTGCCCCTCCCGTGTCTCCAGTCCCCTCCCAAGTCCCTGCCCCTCCCAAGTCCCCTCCCAAGTCCCTGCCACCCCATGTCCCAAGTCCCCACCCAAGTCCCTGCCCCTCCCTAGTCCCCTCCCCAGTCCCTGCCCCTCCCCAGTCCCTGCCATTCCCATGTCCCTGCCCCTCCCATGTCCCCAGTCCACTCCCCAGTCCCTGCCCCTCCCATGTCTCCAGTCCCCACCAAAGTCCCTGCCCCTCCCAACTCCCCAGTCCCCTCCCAAGTCCCAATCCCCTCCCAAGTCCCTGCCCCTCCCATGTCCCCAGTCCCCTCCCAAGTCCCCAATCCCCTCCCATGTCCCCAGTCCCCTCCCAAGTCCCTGCCCCTCCCATGTCCCCAGTCCCCTCCTAAGTCCCTGCCTCTCCCAAGTCCCCAGTCCCCTCCCCAGTCCCTGCCCCTCCCATGTCCCCAGTCCCCTCCTAAGTCCCTGCCCCTCCCAAGTCCCTGCCCCTCCCATGTCCCCAGTCCCCTCCCCAGTCCCTACCACTCCCAACTCCCTGCCCCCACCCATGTCTCCCGTCCCCTCCTAATTCCCTGCCCCTCCCAAGTCCCCAGTCCCCTCCCAAGTCCCTGCACCTCCCATGTCCCCATTCCCCTCCCCAGTCCCTGCCCCTCCCATGTCCCCAGTCCCCTCCCCAGTCCCTGCCACTCCCAAGTCCCTGCCCCTCCCATGTCCCCAGTCCCCTTCCCAATCCTTGCCCCTCCCATGTCCCCAGTCCCCTCCCAAGTCCCCAGTCCCCTCCCCAGTCCCTGACCCTCCCATGTCCCCAGTCCCCACCCAAGTCCCCTGCCCCTCCCAAGTCCCCAGTCCCCTCCCCAGTCTCTGACCCTCCCTTGTCCCCAGTCCCCTCCCCAGTCCCAGCCACTACCAATTCCCTGCCCCTCCCATGTCCCCAGTCCCCTCCCCAGTCCCTGCCCCTCCCCAGTCCCTGCCCCTCCCATTTCCCAACTACCCACCCCAGTCCCTGCCCCTGCAAAGTCCCTGCCCCTCCCAAGTCCCTGCCCCTCCCATGTCCCCAGTCCCCTCCCCAGTCCCTGCCCCTCCCAAATCTCCAGTCCCCTCCCAAGTCCCTGCCACTCCCATGTCCCCAGTCCCCTCCCAAGTCCCTGCCACTCCGAAGTCCCCTCCCCAGTCCCTGCCCCTCCCAAGTCCCTGCCCCTCCCAAGTCCCCAGTCCCCTCCCCAGTCCCTGCCCCTCCCATGTACCCAGTCCTCTCCCCAGTCCCTGCCACTCCCAAGTCCCTGTCCCTCCAATGTCCCCAGTCCCCTCCCCAGTCCCTGCCCCTCCCATTTCCGCAGTCCCCTCCCCAGTCCCTGTCCCTCTCATGTCCCCAGTCCCCTCTCAAGTCCCTGCCCCTCCCAAGTCCCAAGTCTCCTCCCAAGTCCCTGCCCCTCCCATGTCCCCAGTCCCCTCCCCAGTCCCTGCCCCTCCCATGTCCCCAGTCCCCTCCCAAGTCCCAGCCCCTCCCAAGTCCTTGCCCCTCCCATGTCCCCAGTCCCCTCCCCAGTACCTGCCACTCCCAAGTCCTTGCCCCTCCCTTGTCCCCAGTCCCCTCCCAAGTCCCCAGTCCCCTCCCAAGTCCCTGCCCCTCCCTTGTCCCCATTCCCCGCCCAAGTCCCTGCCCCTCCCAAGTCCCAAGTCCCCTCCCCAGTCCCTGCCCCTCCCATGTCCCCAGTCCCCTCCCCAGTCCCTGCCCCTCCCAAGTCCCTACCCATCCCATGTCCCCAGTCACCTCCAAAGTCCGTGCCCCTCCCATCTCCCCAGTCCCCTCCCAAGTCCCTGCCCCTCCCAAGTCCCTGCCCCTCCAATGTCCCCAGTCCCCTCCCCAGTTCCTGCCTCTCCCATTTCCCCAGTCCCCTCCCCTCCCAATTCCCTGCCCCTCCCATGTCCCCAATTCCCTCCCTAGTCCCTGGCCCTCCCATTTCCACAGTCCCCTCCCAAGTCCCTGTCCCTCCCATTTCTCCAGTCCCCTCCCAAGTCCCTGCCCCTCCCATGTCCCCAGTCCCCACCCAAGTCCCTGCCCCTCCCAAGTCCCCAGTCCCCTCCCCAGTCCCTGCCCCTCCCATGTCCCCAGTCCCGTCCCCAGTCCCTGCCACTCCCAAGTCCCTGCCCCTCCCATGTCCCCAGTCCCCTTCCCAATCCTTGCCCCTCCCATGTCCCCAGTCCCCTCCCCAGTCCCTGACCCTCCCATGTACCCAGTCCCCTCCCCAGTCCCTGCATCTCCCAAGTCCCCAGTCCCCTCCCCAGTCCCTGCCCCTCCCATGTCCCCAGTCCCCTCCTAAGTCCCTGCCCCTCCCAAGTCCCTGCCCCTCCCATGTCCCCAGTCCCCTCCCTAGTCCCTACCACTCCAACTCCCTGCCCCCTCCCATGTCTCCAGTCCCCTCCCAAGTCCCTGCCCCTCCCAAGTCCCCAGTCCCCTCCCAAGTCCTTGCCACTCCCATGTCCCAAGTCCCCACCCAAGTCCCTGCCCCTCCCTAGTCCCCTCCCCAGTCCCTGCCCCTCCCCAGTCCCTGCCACTCCCATGTCCCTGCCCCTCCCATGTCCCCAGTCCACTCCCCAGTCCCTGCCCCTCTCCCATGTCTCCAGTCCCCTCCCAAGTCCCTGCCCCTGGAAAGTCCCAATCCCCTCCCAAGTCCCTGCCCCTCCCATGTCCCCAGTCCCCTCCCAAGTCCCCAATCCCCTCCCATGTCCCCAGTCTCCTCCCAAGTCCCTGCCCCTCCCATGTCTTCAGTCCCCTTCCCAATCCTTGCCCCTCCCATGTCCCCAGTCCCCTCCCAAGTCCCCAGTCCCCTCCCCAGTCCCTGACCCTCCCATGTCCCCAGTCCCCACCCAAGTCCCTGCCGCTCCCAAGTCCCCAGTCCCCTCCCCAGTCTCTGACCCTCCCTTGTCCCCAGTCCCCTCCCCAGTCCCAGCCACTACCAATTCCCTGCCCCTCCCATGTCCCCAGTCCCCTCCCCAGTCCCTGCCCCTCCCCAGTCCCTGCCCCTCCCATTTCCCCCACTCCCCTCCCCAGTCCCTGCCCCTGCCAAGTCCCTGCCCCTCCCAAGTCCCTGCCCCTCCCATGTCCCCAGTCCCCTCCCCAGTCCCTGCCCCTCCCAAGTCTCCAGTCCCCTCCCAAGTCCCTGCCGCTCCCAAGTCCCCTCCCCAGTCCCTGCCCCTCCCAAGTCCCTGCCCCTCCCAAGTCCCTGCCCCTCCCTTGTCCCCAGTCCCCTCCCAAGTCCCCAGTCCCCTCCCAAGTCCCTGCCCCTCCCTTGTCCCCATTCCCCGCCCAAGTCCCTGCCCCTCCCAAGTCCCAAGTCCCCTCCCCAGTCCCTACGCCTCCCATGTCCCCAGTCCCCTCCCCAGTCCCAGCCCCTCCCAAGTCCCTGCCCCTCCCATGTCCTCAGTCCCCTCCAAAGTCCCTGCCCCTCCCAAATCCCTGCCCCTCCCATGTCCTCGGTCCCCTCCCCAGTCCCTGCCACTCCCAAGTCCCTGCCCCTCCCATGTCCCCAGTCCACTCCCCAGTCCCTGCCACTCCCATGTCCCCAGTCCCCGCCCAAGTCCCTGCCCCTCCCAAGTCCCAAGTCCCGTCCCCAGTCCTTGCCCCTCCCATGTCCCCAGTCCCCTCCCAAGTCCATGCCACTCCCATGTCCCCAGTCCCCTCCCAAGTCCCTGCCCCTCCCAAGGCCCTGCCCCTCCCAATTCTCCAGTCCCCTCCCAAGTCCCTGCCACTCCCATGTCCCCAGTCCCCTCCCAAGTCCCTGCCGCTCCCAAGTCCCTGCCCCTCCCAAGTCCCTGCCTCTCCCATTTCCCCAGTCCCCTCCCCAGTCCCCTCCCCTCCCAAGTCCCTGCCCTTCCCATGTCCCCAGTCCCCTCCCCAGTCCCTGCCACTCCCAAGTCCCTGCCCCTCCCATGTCCCCAATACCCTCCCAAGTCCCTGCCCCTCCCATTTCTCCAGTCCCCTCCCAAGTCCCTGCCACTCCCAAGTCCCCAGTCCCCACCCAAGTCCCTGCCCCTCCCAAGTCCCCAGTCCCCTCCCAAGTCCCTGAACCTCCCATGTCCCCAGTCCCCTCCCCAGTCCCTGCCCCTCCCATGTCCCTGACCCTCCCTTGTCCCCAGTCCCCTCCCAAGTCCCTGCCCCTGGAAAGTCCCAATCCCCTCCCAAGTCCCTGCCCCTCCCATGTCCCCAGTTTCCTCCCCAGTCCCTGCCACTCCCAAGTCCCTGCCCCTCCCACGTCCCCAATCCCCTCCCTAGTCCCTGCCCCTCCCATTTCCCCAGTCCCCTCCCAAATCCGTGCCCCTCCCATGTCCCCACTCCCCTCCCAAGTCCACAGTCCCCTCCCAAGTCCCTGCCCCTCCCTTGTGCCCAGTCCCCTCCCCAGTCCCTGTCCCTCCCATGTCCCCAGTCCCCACCCAAGTCCCCAGTCCACTCCAAAGTCCCCAGTCCCCTCCCCAGTCCTTGCCCCTCCCATGTCCCCAGTCACCTCCCAAGTCCCTGCCCCTCCCAAGTCCCAAGTCCGCTCCCCAGTCCCGGCCCCTCCCATGTCCCCAGTCCCCTCCCCAGTCCCAGCCCCTCCCAAGTCCCTGCCCCTCCCATGTCCCCAGTCACCTCCAAAGTCCGTGCCCCTCCCATGTCCCCAGTCCCCTCCCAAGTCCCTGCCCCTCCCGAATCCCTGCCACTCCCATGTCCCCGGTTGCCTCCCCAGTCCCTGCCACTCCCAAGTCCCTGCCCCTCCAATGTCCCCAGTCCCCTCCCCAGTCCCTGCCTCTCCCATTTCCCCAGTCCCCTCCCCAGTCCCTTCCCCTCCCAAGTCCCTGCCCCTCCCATGTCCCCAGTCCCCTCCCCAGGCCCTGCCACTCCCATGTCCCTTCCCCTCCCATGTCCCCAGTCCACTCCCCAGTCCCTGCCCCTCCCATATCCCCAGTCCCCACCCAAGTCCCTGCCCCTCCCAAGTCCCCAGTCCCCTCCCCAGTCCCTGCCTCTCCTAAGTCCCCAGTCCCCTCCCCAGTCCCTACCACTCCCACCTCCCTGCCCCTCCAATGTCTCCAGTCCCCTCCCAAGTCCCTGCCCGTCCCAAGTCCCCTCCAAAGTCCCTGCCACTCCCATGTCCCAAGTCCCCACCCAAGTCCCTGCCCCTCCCTAGTCCCCTCCCCAGTCCCTGCCCCTCCCCAGTCCCTGCCACTCCCATGTCCCTGCCCCTCCCATGTCCCCAGTCCACTCCCCAGTCCCTGCCCCTCCCATGTCTCCAGTCCCCACCCAAGTCCCTGCCCCTCCCAACTCACCAGTCCCCTCCCAAGTCCCAATCCCCTCCCAAGTCCCTGCCCCTCCCATGTCCCCAGTCCCCTCCCAAGTCCCCAATCCCCTCCCATGTCCCCAGTCCCCTCCCAAGTCCCTGCCCCCTCCCATGTCCCCAGTCCCCTCCTAAGTCCCTGCCTCTCCCAAGTCCCCAGTCCCCTCCCCAGTCCCTGCCCCTCCCATGTCCCCAGTCCCCTCCTAAGTCCCTGCCCGTCCCAAGTCCCTGCCCCTCCCATGTCCCCAGTCCCCTCCCCAGTCCCTACCACTCCCAACTCCCCTGCCCCACCCATGTCTCCCGTCCCCTCCCAATTCCCTGCCCCTCCCAAGTCCCCAGTCCCCTCCCAAGTCCCTGCACCTCCCATGTCACCATTCCCCTCCCCAGTCCCTGCCCCTCTCATGTCCCCAGTCCCCTCCCCAGTCCCTGCCACTCCCAAGTCCCTGCCCCTCCCATGTCCCCAGTCCCCTTTCCAATCCTTGCCCCTCCCATGTCCCCAGTCCCCTCCCAAGTCCCCAGTCCCCTCCCCAGTCCCTGACCCTCCCATGTCCCCAGTCCCCACCCAAGTCCCTGCCCCTCCCAAGTCCCCAGTCCCCTCCCCAGTCTCTGAACCTCCCTTGTCCCCAGTCCCCTCCCCACTCCCAGCCACTACCAATTCCCTGCCCCTCCCATGTCCCCAGTCCCCTCCCAAGTCCCTGCCCCTCCCAAGTCCCTGCCCCTCCCATGTCCCCAGTCCCCTCCCCAGTCCCTGCCCCTCCCAAGTCTCCAGTCCCCTCCCAAGTCCCTGCCACTCCCATGTCCCCAGTCCCCTCCCAAGTCCCTGCCACTCCCAAGTCCCCTCCCCAGTCCCTGCCCCTCCCAAGTCCCTGCCCCTCCCATGTACCCAGTCCCCTCCAAAGTCCCTGCCCCTCCCAAGTCCCTCCCCCTCCCATGTCCCCAGTCCTCTCCCCAGTCCCTGCCACTCCCAAGTCCCTGCCCCTCCAATGTCCCCAGTCCCCTCCCCAGTCCCCTGCCCCTCCCATTTCCGCAGTCCCCTCCCCAGTCCCTGTCCCTCTCATGTCCCCAGTCCCCTCTCAAGTCCCTGCCCCTCCCAAGTCCCAAGTCTCCTCCCAAGTCCCTGCCCCTCCCATGTCCCCAGTCCCCTCCCCAGTCCCTGCCCCTCCCATGTCCCCAGTCCCCCTCCAAAGTCCCAGCCCCTCCCAAGTCCTTGCCCCTCCCATGTCCCCAGTTTCCTTCCCAGTCCCTGCCACTCCCAAGTCCCTGCCCCTCCCACGTCCCCAATCCCCTCCCTCTCCCATTTCCCCAGTCCCCTCCCAAATCCGTGCCCCTCCCATGTCCCCACTCCCCTCCCAAGTCCACAGTCCCCTCCCAAGTCCCTGCCCCTCCCTTGTGCCCAGTCCCCTCCCCAGTCCCTGTCCCTCCCATGTCCCCAGTCCCCACCCAAGTCCCCAGTCCACTCCAAAGTCCCCAGTCCCCTCCCCAGTCCTTGCCCCTCCCATGTCCCCAGTCACCTCCCAAGTCCCTGCCCCTCCCAAGTCCCAAGTCCGCTCCCCAGTCCCTGCCCCTCCCATGTCCCCAGTCCCCTCCCCAGTCCCAGCCCCTCCCAAGTCCCTGCCCCTCCCATGTCCCCAGTCACCTCCAAAGTCCGTGCCCCTCCCATGTCCCCAGTCCCCTCCCAAGTCCCTGCCCCTCCCGAATCCCTGCCCCTCCCATGTCCCCGGTTGCCTCCCCAGTCCCTGCCACTCCCAAGTCCCTGCCCCTCCAATGTCCCCAGTCCCCTCCCCAGTCCCTGCCTCTCCCATTTCCCCAGTCCCCTCCCCAGTCCCTTCCCCTCCCAAGTCCTGCCCCTCCCATGTCCCCAGTCCCCTCCCCAGGCCCTGCCACTCCCATGTCCCTTCCCCTCCCATGTCCCCAGTCCACTCCCCAGTCCCTGCCCCTCCCATGTCCCCAGTCCCCACCCAAGTCCCTGCCCCTCCCAAGTCCCCAGTCCCCTCCCCAGTCCCTGCCTCTCCTAAGTCCCCAGTCCCCTCCCCAGTCCCTACCACTCCCACCTCCCTGCCCCTCCCATGTCTCCAGTCCCCTCCCAAGTCCCTGCCCCTCCCAAGTCCCCTCCAAAGTCCCTGCCACTCCCATGTCCCAAGTCCCCACCCAAGTCCCTGCCCCTCCCTAGTCCCCTCCCCAGTCCCTGCCCCTCCCCAGTCCCTGCCACTCCCATGTCCCTGCCCCTCCCATGTCCCCAGTCCACTCCCCAGTCCCTGCCCCTCCCATGTCTCCAGTCCCCACCCAAGTCCCTGCCCCTCCCAACTCACCAGTCCCCTCCCAAGTCCCAATCCCCTCCCAAGTCCCTGCCCCTCCATGTCCCCAGTCCCCTCCCAAGTCCCCAATCCCCTCCCATGTCCCCAGTCCCCCTCCCAAGTCCCTGCCCCTCCCATGTCCCCAGTCCCCTCCTAAGTCCCTGCCTCTCCCAAGTCCCCAGTCCCCTCCCCAGTCCCTGCCCCTCCCATGTCCCCAGTCCCCTCCTAAGTCCCTGCCCGTCCCAAGTCCCTGCCCCTCCCATGTCCCCAGTCCCCTCCCCAGTCCCTACCACTCCCAACTCCCTGCCCCCACCCATGTCTCCCGTCCCCCTCCCAATTCCCTGCCCCTCCCAAGTCCCCAGTCCCCTCCCAAGTCCCTGCACCTCCCATGTCACCATTCCCCTCCCCAGTCCCTGCCCCTCCCATGTCCCCAGTCCCCTCCCCAGTCCCTGCCACTCCCAAGTCCCTGTCCCTCCCATGTCCCCAGTCCCCTTCCCAATCCTTGCCCCTCCCATGTCCCCAGTCCCCTCCCAAGTCCCCAGTCCCCTCCCCAGTCCCTGACCCTCCCATGTCCCCAGTCCCCACCCAAGTCCCTGCCCCTCCCAAGTCCCCAGTCCCCTCCCCAGTCTCTGAACCTCCCTTGTCCCCAGTCCCTCCCCACTCCCAGCCACTACCAATTCCCTGCCCCTCCCATGTCCCCAGTCCCCTCCCAAGTCCCTGCCCCTCCCAAGTCCCTGCCCCTCCCATGTCCCCAGTCCCCTCCCAGTCCCTGCCCCTCCCAAGTCTCCAGTCCCCTCCCAAGTCCCTGCCACTCCCATGTCCCCAGTCCCCTCCCAAGTCCCTGCCACTCCCAAGTCCCCTCCCCAGTCCCTGCCCCTCCCAAGTCCCTGCCCCTCCCATGTACCCAGTCCCCTCCAAAGTCCCTGCCCCTCCCAAGTCCCTCCCCCCTCCCATGTCCCCAGTCCTCTCCCCAGTCCCTGCCACTCCCAAGTCCCTGCCCCTCCAATGTCCCCAGTCCCCTCCCCAGTCCCTGCCCCTCCCATTTCCGCAGTCCCCTCCCCAGTCCCTGTCCCTCTCATGTCCCCAGTCCCCCTCTCAAGTCCCTGCCCCTCCCAAGTCCCAAGTCTCCTCCCAAGTCCCTGCCCCTCCCATGTCCCCAGTCCCCTCCCCAGTCCCTGCCCCTCCCATGTCCCCAGTCCCCTCCAAGTCCCAGCCCCTCCCAAGTCCTTGCCCCTCCCATGTCCCCAGTCCCCTCCCCAGTCCCTGCCACTCCCAAGTCCCTGCCCCTCCCTTGTCCCCAGTCCCCTCCCAAGTCCCCAGTCCCCTCCCAAGTCCCTGCCCCTCCCTTGTCCCCATTCCCCGCCCAAGTCCCTGCCCCTCCCAAGTCCCAAGTACCCTCCCCAGTCCCTGCCCCTCCCATGTCCCCAGTCCCCTCCCCAGTCCCTGCCCCTCCCAAGTCCCTGCCCATCCCATGTCCCCAGTCACCTCCAAAGTCCGTGCCCCTCCCATGTCCCCAGTCCCCTCCCAAGTCCCTGCCCCTCCCAAGTCCCTGCCCCTCCAATGTCCCCAGTCCCCTCCCCAGTTCCTGCCTCTCCCATTTCCCCAGTCCCCTCCCCTCCCAATCCCTGACCCTCCCATGTCCCCAATTCCCTCCCTAGTCCCTGCCCCTCCCATTTCACAGTCCCCTCCCAAGTCCCTGTCCCTCCCATTTCTCCAGTCCCCTCCCAAGTCCCTGCCCCTCCCATGTCCCCAGTCCCCACCCAAGTCCCTGCCCCTCCCAAGTCCCCAGTCCCCTCCCCAGTCCCTGCCCCTCCCATGTCCCCAGTCCCCTCCCCAGTCCCTACCACTCCCAAGTCCCTGCCCCTCCCATGTCCCCAGTCCCCCATCCCAATCCTTGCCCCTCCCATGTCCCCAGTCCCCTCCCAAGTCCCCAGTCCCCTCCCCAGTCCCTGACCCTCCCATGTACCCAGTCCCCTCCCCAGTCCCTGCATCTCCCAAGTCCCCAGTCCCCTCCCCAGTCCCTGCCCCTCCCATTGTCCCCAGTCCCCTCCTAAGTCCCTGCCCCTCCCAAGTCCCTGCCCCTCCCAGGTCCCCAGTCCCCTCCCCAGTCCCTACCACTCCCACCTCCCTGCCCCTCCCATGTCTCCAGTCCCCTCCCAAGTCCCTGCCCCCTCCCAAGTCCCCTCCCAAGTCCCTGCCACTCCCATGTCCCAAGTCCCCACCCAAGTCCCTGCCCCTCCCCAGTCCCTGCCACTCCCATGTCCCTGCCCCTCCCCATGTCCCCAGTCCACTCCCCAGTCCCTGCCCCTCCCATGTCTCCAGTCCCCACCCAAGTCCCTGCCCCTCCCAACTCCCCAGTCCCCTCCCAAGTCCCTGCCCCTCCCTTGTGCCCAGTCCCCTCCCCAGTCCCTATCCCTCCCATGTCTCCAGTCCCCACCCAAGTCCCCAGTCCACTCCAAAGTCCCCAGTCCCCTCCCCAGTCCTTGCCCCTCCCATGTCCCCAGTCACCTCCCAAGTCCCTGCCCCTCCCAAGTCCCAACTCCCCTCCCCAGTCCCTGCCCCTCCCATGTCCCCAGTCCCCTCCCCAGTCCCAGTCCCCTCCCAAGTCCCTGCCCCTCCCAAGTCCCTGCCCCTCCAATGTCCCCAGTCCCCTCCCCAGTTCCTGCCTCTCCCATTTCCCCAGTCCCCTCCCCTCCCAAGTCCCTGACCCTCCCATGTCCCCAATTCCCTCCCTAGTCCCTGCCCCTCCCATTTCCACAGTCCCCTCCCAAGTCCCTGTCCCTCCCATTTCTCCAGTCCCCTCCCAAGTCCCTGCCCCTCCCATGTCCCCAGTCCCCACCCAAGTCCCTGCCCCTCCCAAGTCCCCAGTCCCCTCCCCAGTCCCTGCCCCTCCCATGTCCCCAGTCCCCTCCCCAGTCCCTACCACTCCCAAGTCCCTGCCCCTCCCATGTCCCCAGTCCCCATCCCAATCCTTGCCCCTCCCATGTCCCCAGTCCCCTCCCAAGTCCCCAGTCCCCTCCCCAGTCCCTGACCCTCCCATGTACCCAGTCCCCTCCCCAGTCCCTGCATCTCCCAAGTCCCCAGTCCCCTCCCCAGTCCCTGCCCCTCCCATGTCCCCAGTCCCCTCCTAAGTCCCTGCCCCTCCCAAGTCCCTGCCCCTCCCAGGTCCCCAGTCCCCTCCCCAGTCCCTACCACTCCCACCTCCCTGCCCCTCCCATGTCTCCAGTCCCCTCCCAAGTCCCTGCCCCTCCCAAGTCCCCTCCCAAGTCCCTGCCACTCCCATGTCCCAAGTCCCCACCCAAGTCCCTGCCCCTCCCCAGTCCCTGCCACTCCATGTCCCTGCCCCTCCCATGTCCCCAGTCCACTCCCCAGTCCCTGCCCCTCCCATGTCTCCAGTCCCCACCCAAGTCCCTGCCCCTCCCAACTCCCCAGTCCCCTCCCAAGTCCCTGCCCCTCCCTTGTGCCCAGTCCCCTCCCCAGTCCCTATCCCTCCCATGTCCCCAGTCCCCACCCAAGTCCCCAGTCCACTCCAAAGTCCCCAGTCCCCTCCCCAGTCCTTGCCCCTCCCATGTCCCCAGTCACCTCCCAAGTCCCTGCCCCTCCCAAGTCCCAACTCCCCTCCCCAGTCCCTGCCCCTCCCATGTCCCCAGTCCCCTCCCCAGTCCCAGTCCCTCCCAAGTCCCTGCCCCTCCCATGTCCCCAGTCACCTCCAAAGTCCGTGCCCCTCCCATGTCCCCAGTCCCCTCCCAAGTCCCTGCCCCTCCCAAATCCCTGCCCCTCCCATATCCCCGGTCGCCTCCCCAGTCCCTGCCACTCCAAGTCCCTGCCCCTCCAATGTCCCCAGTCCCCTCCCCAGTCCCCTGCCTCTCCCATTTCCCCAGTCCCCTCCCCAGTCCCCTCCCCTCCCAAGTCCCTGCCACTCCCATGTCCCCAGTCCCCTCCCCAGTCCCTGCCACTCCCATGTCCCTTCCCCTCCCATGTCCCCAGTCCACTCCCCAGTCCCTGCCCCTCCCATGTCCCCAGTCCCCACCCAAGTCCCTGCCCCTCCCAAGTCCCCAGTCCCCTCCCCAGTCCCTGCCTCTCCTAAGTCCCCAGTCCCCTCCCGAGTCCCTGCCCCTCCCATGTCCCCAGTCCCATCCTAAGTCCCTGCCCCTCCCAAGTCCCTGCCCCTCCCAGGTCCCCAGTCCCCTCCCCAGTCCCTACCACTCCCACCTCCCTGCCCCTCCCATGTCTCCAGTCCCCTCCCAAGTCCCTGCCCCTCCCAAGTCCCCTCCCAAGTCCCTGCCACTCCCATGTCCCAAGTCCCCACCCAAGTCCCTGCCCCTCCCTAGTCCCCTCCCCAGTCCCTGCCCCTCCCCAGTCCCTGCCACTCCCATGTCCCTGCCCCTCCCATGTCCCCAGTCCACTCCCCAGTCCCTGCCCCTCCCATGTCTCCAGTCCCCACCCAAGTCCCTGCCCCTCCCAACTCCCCAGTCCCCTCCCAAGTCCCAATCCCCTCCCAAGTCCCTGCCCCTCCCATGTCCCCCAGTCCCCTCCCAAGTCCCCAATCCCCTCCATGTCCCCAGTCCCATCCCAAGTCCCTGCCCCTCCCATGTCCCCAGTCCCCCTCCTAAGTCCCTGCCTCTCCCAAGTCCCCAGTCCCCTCCCCAGTCCCTGCCCCTCCCATGTCCCCAGTCCCCTCCTAAGTCCCTGCCCCTCCCAAGTCCCTGCCCCTCCCATGTCCCCAGTCCCCTCCCCAGTCCCTACCACTCCCAACTCCCTGCCCCACCCATGTCTCCCGTCCCCTCCCAATTCCCTGCCCCTCCCAAGTCCCCAGTCCCCTCCCAAGTCCCTGCACCTCCCATGTCACCATTCCCCTCCCCAGTCCCTGCCCCTCCCATGTTCCTAGTCCCCTCCCCAGTCCCTGCCACTCCCAAGTCCCTGCCCCTCCCATGTCCCCAGTCCCCTCCCCAGTCCCTGCCCTTCCCATGTCCCCAGTCCCCTTCCAATCCTTGCCCCTCCCATGTCCCCAGGCCCCTCCAAGTCCCAGTCCCCTCCCCAGTCCCTGACCCTCCCATGTCCCCAGTCCCCACCCAAGTCCCTGCCCCTCCCAAGTCCCCAGTCCCCTCCCCAGTCTCTGACCCTCCCTTGTCCCCAGTCCCCTCCCCAGTCCCTGTCCCTCCCCAGTCCCTGCCCCTCTCATTTCCCAACTACCCTCCCTGCCCCTCTCATTTCCCAACTACCCACCCCAGTCCCTGCCCCTGCCAAGTCCCTGCCCCTGCCAAGTCCCTGCCCCTCCCATGTCCCCAGTCCCCTCCCCAGTCCCTGCCCCTCCCCAGTCCCTGCCCCTCCCATTTCCCCACCCCCTACCCCAGTCCCTGCCCCTGCCAAGTCCCTGCCCCTCCCAAGTCCCTGCCCCTGCCAAGTCCCCGCCCCTCCCATGTCACCAGTCCCCTCCCCAGTCCCTGCCCCTCCCAAGTCTCCAGTCCCCTCCCAAGTCCCTGCCACTCCCATGTCCCCAGTCCCCTCCCAAGTCCCTGCCCCTCCCAAGTCCCTGCCCCTCCCAAGTCCCCAGTCCCCTCCCCAGTCCCTGCCCCTCCCATGTACCCAGTCCCCTCCCAAGTCCCTGCCCCTCCCAAGTCCCTCCCCCTCCCATGTCCCCAGTCCTCTCCCCAGTCCCTGCCACTCCCAAGTCCCTGCCCCTCCCTTGTGCCCAATCCCCTCCCCAGTCCCTGCCCCTCCCATTTCCGCAGTCCCCTCCCCAGTCCCTGTCCCTCTCATGTCCCCAGTCCCCTCTCAAGTCCCTGCCCCTCCCAAGTCCCAAGTCTCCTCCCAAGTCCGTGCCCCTCCCATGTCCCCAGTCCCCTCCCAAGTCCCCAGTCCCCTCCCAAGTCCCTGCCCCTCCCTTGTGCCCAGTCCCCTCCCCAGTCCCTGTCCCTCCCATGTCCCCAGTCCCCACCCAAGTCCCCAGTCCACTCCAAAGTCCCCAGTCCCCTCCCCAGTCCTTGCCCCTCCCATGTCCCCAGTCACCTCCCAAGTCCCTGCCCCTCCCAACTCCCAAGTCCCCTCCCCAGTCCCTGCCCCTCCCATGTCCCCAGTCCCCTCCCCAGTCCCTGCCACTCCCCATGTCCCTGCCCCTCCCATGTCCCCAGTCCACTCCCCAGTCCCTGCCCCTCCCATGTCTCCAGTCCCCACCCAAGTCCCTGCCCCTCCCAACTCCCCAGTCCCCTCCCAAGTCCCAATCCCCTCCCAAGTCCCTGCCCCTCCCATGTCCCCCAGTCCCCTCCTAAGTCCCTGCCTCTCCCAAGTCCCCAGTCCCCTCCCCAGACCCTGCCCCTCCCATGTCCCCAGTCCCCTCCCCAGTTCCTTCCACTCCCAACTCCCTGCCCCACCCATGTCTCCCTTCCCCTCCCAATTCCCTGCCCCACCCAAGTCCCCAGTCCCCTCCCAAGTCCCTGCACCTCCCATGTCCCCATTCCCCTCCCCAGTCCCTGCCCCTCCCATGTCCCCAGTCCCCTTCCCAATCCTTGCCCCTCCCATGTCCCCAGTCCCCTCCCAAGTCCCCAGTCCCCTCCCCAGTCCCTGACCCTCCCATGTCCCCAGTCCCCCACCCAAGTCCCTGCCCCTCCCAAGTCCCCAGTCCCCTCCGCAGTCTCTGACCCTCCCTTGTCCCCAGTCCCCTCCCCAGTCCCAGCCACTACCAATTCCCTGCCCCTCCCATGTCCCCAGTCCCCTCCCCAGTCCCTGCCCCTCCCATTTCCCCACTCCCCACCCCAGTCCCTGCCCCTGCCAAGTCCCTGCCCCTCCCATGTCCCTGCCCCTCCCAAGGCCCTGCCCCTCCCATGTCCCCAGTCCCCTCCCAAGTCCCTGCCGCTCCAAGTCCCTGCCCCTCCCAAGTCCTTGCCTCTCCCATTTCCCCAGTCCCCTCCCCAGTCCCCTCCCCTCCCAAGTCCCTGCCCCTCCCATGTCCCCAATCCCCTCCCCAGTCCCTGCCACTCCCAAGTCCCTGCCCCTCCCATTTCTCCAGTCCCCTCCCAAGTCCCTGCCACTCCCAAGTCCCCAGTCCCCTCCCCAGTCCCTGCCCCCTCCCATGTCCCCAGTCCCCACCCAAGTCCCTGCCCCTCCCAAGTCCCCAGTCCCCTCCCAAGTCCCTGAACCTCCCATGTCCCCAGTCCCCTCCCCAGTCCCTGCCCCTC
Organism: Neomorphus geoffroyi; assembly: GCA_033558235.1. Lineage (NCBI taxonomy): Eukaryota > Metazoa > Chordata > Aves > Cuculiformes > Neomorphidae > Neomorphus > Neomorphus geoffroyi. The sequence continues at coordinate 28,668 of JAUMJM010000211.1, read as the reverse complement.
CCATGTCCCTGACCCTCCCTTGTCCCCAGTCCATTCCCCAGTCCCTGCCCCTCCCATGTCCCCAGTCCCCTCCCAAGTCCCTGCCCCTGGAAAGTCCCCAATCCCCTCCCAAGTCCCTGCCCCTCCCATGTCCCCAGTTTCCTCCCCAGTCCCTGCCACTCCCAAGTCCCTGCCCCTCCCAGGTCCCCAATCCCCTCCCTAGTCCCTGCCCCTCCCATTTCCCCAGTCCCCTCACAAGTCCGTGCCCCTCCCATGTCCCCAGTCCCCTCCCAAGTCCCCAGTCCCCTCCCAAGTCCCTGCCCCTCCCTTGTGCCCAGTCCCCTCCCCAGTCCCTGTCCCTCCCATGTCCCCAGTCCCCACCCAAGTCCCCAGTCCCCTCCCCAGTCCTTGCCCCTCCCATGTCCCCAGTCACCTCCCAAGTCCCTGCCCCTCCCAAGTCCCAAGTCCCCTCCCCAGTCCCTGCCTCTCCTAAGTCCCCAGTCCCCTCCCCAGTCCCTGCCCCTCCCATGTCCCCAGTCCCCTCCTAAGTCCCTGCCCCTCCCAAGTCCCCTGCCCCTCCCATGTCCCCAATCCCCTCCCCAGTCCCTACCACTCCCACCTCCCTGCCCCTCCCATGTCTCCAGTCCCCTCCCAACTCCCTGCCCCTCCCAAGTCCCCTCCCAAGTCCCTGCCACTCCCATGTCCCAAGTCCCCACCCAAGTCCCCTGCCCCTCCCCAGTCCCTGCCACTCCCATGTCCCTGCCCCTCCCATGTCTCCAGTCCCCACCCAAGTCCCTGCCCCTCCCAACTCCCCAGTCCCCTCCCAAGTCCCAATCCCCTCCCAAGTCCCTGCCCCTCCCATGTCCCCAGTCCCCTCCCAAGTCCCCAATCCCCTCTCATGTCCCCAGTCCCCTCCCAAGTCCCTGCCCCTCCCATGTCCCAGTCCCCTCCCAAGTCCCTGCCCCTCCCATGTCCCCAGTCCCCTTCCCAATCCTTGCCCCTCCCATGTCCCCAGTCCCCTCCCCAGTCCCTGCCCCTCCCCAGTCCCTGCCCCTCCCATTTCCCAACTCCCCACCCCAGTCCCTGCCCCTGCCAAGTCCCTGCCCCTCCCAAGTCCCTGCCCCTCCCAAGTCCCTGCCCCTCCCATGTCTCCAGTCCCCTCCCCAGTCCCTGCCCCTCCCAAGTCTCCAGTCCCCTCCCAAGTCCCTGCCACTCCCATGTCCCCAGTCCCCTCCCAAGTCCCTGCCACTCCCAAGTCCCCTGCCCAGTCCCTGCCCCTCCCAAGTCCCTGCCCCTCCCAAGTCCCCAGTCCCCTCCCCAGTCCCTGCCCCTCCCATGTACCCAGTCCCCTCCAAAGTCCCTGCCCCTCCCAAGTCCCTCCCCCTCCCATGTCCCCAGTCCTCTCCCCAGTCCCTGCCACTCCCAAGTCCCTGCCCCTCCAATGTCCCCAGTCCCCTCCCCAGTCCCTGCCCCTCCCATTTCCGCAGTCCCCTCCCCAGTCCCTGTCCCTCTCATGTCCCAGTCCCCTCTCAAGTCCCTGCCCCTCCCAAGTCCCAAGTCTCCTCCCAAGTCCCTGCCCCTCCCATGTCCCCAGTCCCCTCCCCAGTCCCTGCCCCTCCCATGTCCCCAGTCCCCTCCCAAGTCCCAGCCCCTCCCAAGTCCTTGCCCCTCCCATGTCCCCAGTCCCCTCCCCAGTCCCTGCCACTCCCAAGTCCCTGCCCCTCCCTTGTCCCCAGTCCCCTCCCAAGTCCCAAGTCCCCTCCCAAGTCCCTGCCCCTCCCTTGTCCCCATTCCCCGCCCAAGTCCCTGCCCCTCCCAAGTCCCAAGTCCCCTCCCCAGTCCCTGCCCCTCCCATGTCCCCAGTCCCCTCCCCAGTCCCTGCCCCTCCCAAGTCCCAGCCCCTCCCATGTCCCCAGTCACCTCCAAAGTCCGTGCCCCTCCCATGTCCCCAGTCCCCTCCCAAGTCCCTGCCCCTCCCAAGTCCCTGCCCATCCAATGTCCCCAGTCCCCTCCCCAGTTCCTGCCTCTCCCATTTCCCCAGTCCCCTCCCCTCCCAAGTCCCTGCCCCTCCCATGTCCCCAATTCCCTCCCTAGTCCCTGCCCCTCCCATTTCCACAGTCCCCTCCACAGTCCCTGTCCCTCCCATTTCTCCAGTCCCCTCCCAAGTCCCTGCCCCTCCCATGTCCCCAGTCCCCACCCAAGTCCCTGCCCCTCCCAAGTCCCCAGTCCCCTCCCCAGTCCCTGCCCCTCCCATGTCCCCAGTCCCCACCCAAGTCCCTGCCCCTCCCAAGTCCCCAGTCCCCTCCCAATCCCTGCACCTCCCATGTCCCCATTCCCCTCCCCAGTCCCTGCCCCTCCCATGTCCCCAGTCCCCTCCAAGTCCCTGCCACTCCCAAGTCCCTGCCCCTCCCTTGTCCCCAGTCCCTTCCCCAGTCCCTGCCCCTCCCATGTCCCCAGTCCCCTCCAAAGTCCCTGCCCCTCCCTTGTCCCCAGTCCCTTCCCCAGTCCCTGCCCCTCCCATGTCCCCAGTCCCCACCCAAGTCCCTGCCCCTCCCAAGTCCCCAGTCCCCTCCCCAGTCCCTGCCCCTCCCATGTCCCCAGTCCCCTCCCAAGTCCCTGCCCCTGGAAAGTCCAATCCCCTCCAAGTCCCTGCCACTCCCAAGTCCCTGCCCCTCCCTTGTCCCCAGTCCCCTCCCCAGTCCCTGCCCCTCCCATATCCCCAGTCCCCTCCCAAGTCCCTGCCCCTGGAAAGTCCCAATCCCCTCCCAAGTCCCTGCCCCTCCCATGTCCCCCAGTCCCCTCCCCAGTCCCTGCCCCTCCCATTTCCCCATTCCCCTACCAAGTCCCTGATCCTCCCATGTCCCCATTCCCCGCCCAAGTCCCTGCCCCTCCCAAGTCCCAAGTCCCCTGCCCAGTCCCTGCCCCTCCCATGTCCCCAGTCCCCTCCCCAGTCCCTGCCCCTCCCAAGTCCCTGCACCTCCCATGTACCCAGTCACCTCCAAAGTCCGTTCCCCCTCCCATGTCCCCAGTCCCCTCCCAAGTCCCTGCCCCTGGAAAGTCCCAATCCCCTCCAAGTCCCTGCCACTCCCAAGTCCCTGCCCCTCCCTTGTCCCCAGTCCCTTCCCCAGTCCCTGCCCCTCCCATGTCCCCAGTCCCCTCCCAAGTCCCTGCCCCTCCCATGTCCCCAGTCCCCACCCAAGTCCCTGCCCCTCCCAAGTCCCCAGTCCCCTCCCCAGTCCCTGCCCCTCCCATGTCCCCAGTCCCCACCCAAGTCCCTGCCCCTCCCAAGTCCCCAGTCCCCTCCCAATCCCTGCACCTCCCATGTCCCCATTCCCCTCCCCAGTCCCTGCCCCTCCCATGTCCCCAGTCCCCCTCCCCAGTCCCTGCCACTCCCAAGTCCCTGCCCCTCCCATGTCCCCAGTCCCCTTCCCAATCCTTGCCCCTCCCATGTCCCCAGTCCCCTCCCAAGTCCCCAGTCCCCTCCCCAGTCCCTGACCCTCGCATGTACCCAGTCCCCCTCCCCAGTCCCTGCATCTCCCAAGTCCCCAGTCCCCTCCCCAGTCCCTGCCCCTCCCATGTCCCCAGTCCCCTCCTAAGTCCCTGCCCCTCCCAAGTCCCTGCCCCTCCCATGCCCCAGTCCCCTCCCCAGTCCCTACCACTCCCAACTCCCTGCCCCTCCCATGTCTCCAGTCCCCTCCCAAGTCCCTGCCCCTCCCAAGTCCCCAGTCCCCTCCCCAGTCCCTGCCCCTCCCATGTCCCCAGTCCCCACCCAAGTCCCTGCCCCTCCCAAGTCCCCAGTCCCCTCCCAAGTCCCAATCCCCTCCCAAGTCCCTGCCCCTCCCATGTCCCCAGTCCCCTCCCAAGTCCCCAATCCCCTCTCATGTCCCCAGTCCCCTCCCAAGTCCCTGCCCCTCCCATGTCCCAGTCCCCTCCCAAGTCCCTGCCCCTCCCCAGTCCCCTCCCAAGTCCCCAGTCCCCTCCCCAGTCCCTGACCCTCGCATGTACCCAGTCCCCTCCCCAGTCCCTGCATCTCCCAAGTCCCCAGTCCCCTCCCCAGTCCCTGCCCCTCCCATGTCCCCAGTCCCCTCCTAAGTCCCTGCCCCTCCCAAGTCCCTGCCCCTCCCATGCCCCAGTCCCCTCCCCAGTCCCTACCACTCCCAACTCCCTGCCCCTCCCATGTCTCCAGTCCCCTCCCAAGTCCCTGCCCCTCCCATGTCTCCAGTCCCCTCCCAAGTCCCTGCCCCTCCCAAGTCCCCAGTCCCCTCCCAAGTCCCTGCCACTCCCATGTCCCAAGTCCCCAACCAAGTCCCTGCCCCTCCCAAGTCCCTGCCCCTCCCAAGTCCCCAGTCCCCTCCCCAGTCCCTGCCACTCCCATGTCCCTGCCCCTCCCATGTCCCCAGTCCACTCCCCAGTCCCTGCCCCTCCCATGTCTCCAGTCCCCACCCAAGTCCCTGCCCCTCCCAACTCCCCAGTCCCCTCCCAAGTCCCTGCCCCTGGAAAGTCCCAATCCCCTCCCAAGTCCCTGCCCCTCCCATGTCCCCAGTCCCCTCCCAAGTCCCCAATCCCCTCCCATGTCCCCAGTCTCCTCCCAAGTCCCTGCCCCTCCCATGTCTTCAGTCCCCTTCCCAATCCTTGCCCCTCCCATGTCCCCAGTCCCCTCCCAAGTCCCCAGTCCCCTCCCCAGTCCCTGACCCTCCCATGTCCCCAGTCCCCACCCAAGTCCCTGCCCCTCCCAAGTCCCCAGTCCCCTCCCCAGTCTCTGACCCTCCCTTGTCCCCAGTCCCCTCCCCAGTCCCAGCCACTACCAATTCCCTGCCCCTCCCATGTCCCCAGTCCCCTCCCCAGTCCCTGCCCCTCCCCAGTCCCTGCCCCTCCCATTTCCCCACTCCCCCCAGCCAGTCCCTGCCCCTGCCAAGTCCCTGCCCCTCCCAAGTCCCTGCCCCTCCCATGTCCCCTGTCCCCTCCCAAGTCCCTGCCACTCCCATGTCCCCAGTCCCCTCCCAAGTCCCTGCCGCTCCCAAGTCCCCTCCCCAGTCCCTGCCCCTCCCAAGTCCCTGCCCCTCCCTTGTCCCCAGTCCCCTCCCAAGTCCCCAGTCCCCTCCCAAGTCCCTGCCCCTCCCTTGTCGCCATTCCCCGCCGAAGTCCCTGCCCCTCCCAAGTCCCAAGTCCCCTCCCCAGTCCCTACCCCTCCCATGTCCCCAGTCCCCTCCCCAGTCCCTGCCCCTCCCAAGACCCTGCCCCTCCCATGTCCCCAGTCACCTCCAAAGTCCGTGCCCCTCCCATGTCCCCAGTCCCCTCCCAAGTCCCTGCCCCTCCCAAGTCCCTGCCCCTCCAATGTCCCCAGTCCCCTCCCCAGTTACTACCTCTACCATTTCCCCAGTCCCCTCCCCTCCCAAGTCCCAGACCCTCCCATGTCCCCAGTCCATCCCCAGTCCCTGCCACTCCCAAGTCCCTGCCCCTCCCATGTCCCCAATTCCCTCCCTACTCCCTGCCCCTCCCATTTCTCCAGTCCCCTCCCAAGTCCCTGCCCCTCCCATGTCCCCAGTCCCCACCCAAGTCCCTGCCCCTCCCAAGTCCCCAGTCCCCTCCCCAGTCCCTGGCCCTCCCATGTCCCCAGTCCCCACCCAAGTCCCTGCCCCTCCCAAGTCCCCAGTCCCCTCCCAATCCCTGCACCTCCCATGTCCCCATTCCCCTCCCCAGTCCCTGCCCCTCCCATGTCCCCAGTCCCGTCCCCAGTCCCTGCCACTCCCAAGTCCCTGCCCCTCCCATGTCCCCAGTCCCCTTCCCAATCCTTGCCCCTCCTATGTCCCCAGTCCCCTCCCAAGTCCCCAGTCCCCTCCCCAGTCCCTGACCCTCCCATGTCCCCAGTCCCCTCCCCAGTCCCTGCCTCTCCCAAGTCCCCAGTCCCCTCCCCAGTCCCTGCCCCTCCCATGTCCCCAGTCCCCTCCTAAGTCCCTGCCCCTCCCAAGTCCCTGCCCCTCCCATGTCCCCAGTCCCCTCCCCAGTCCCTACCACTCCCAACTCCCTGCCCCTCCCATGTCTCCAGTCCCCTCCCAAGTCCCTGCCCCTCCCAAGTCCCCAGTCCCCTCCCAAGTCCCTGCCACTCCCATGTCCCAAGTCCCCACCCAAGTCCCTGCCCCTCCCTAGTCCCCTCCCCAGTCCCTGCCCCTCCCCAGTCCCTGCCACTCCCATGTCCCTGCCCCTCCCATGTCCCCAGTCCACTCCCCAGTCCCTGCCCCTCCCATGTCTCCAGTCCCCACCCAAGTCCCTGCCCCTCCAAACTCCCCAGTCCCCTCCCAAGTCCCTGCCCCTGGGAAGTCCCAATCCCCTCCCAAGTCCCTGCCCCTCCCATGTCCCCAGTCCCCTCCCAAGTCCCCAATCCCCTCCCATGTCCCCAGTCCCCTCCCAAGTCCCTGCCCCTCCCATGTCCCCAGTCATCTCCTAAGTCCCTGCCTCTCCCAAGTCCCCAGTCCCCTCCCCAGTCCCTGCCCCTCCCATGTCCCCAGTCCCCTCCTAAGTCCCTGCCCCTCCCAAGTCCCTGCCCCTCCCATGTCCCAAGTCCCCTCCCCAGTCCCTAACACTCCCAAATCCCTGCCCCACATATGTCTCCCGTCCCCTCCAAATTCCCTGCCCCTCCCAAGTCCCCAGTCCCCTCCCAAGTCCCTGCACCTCCCATGTCCCCATTCCCCTCCCCAGTCCCTGCCCCTCCCATGTCCCCAGTCCCCTCCCCAGTCCCTGCCACTCCCAAGCCCCTGCCCCTCCCATGTCCCCAGTCCCCTTCCCAATCCTTGCACCTCCCATGTCCCCAGTCCCCTCCCAAGTCCCCAGTCCCCTCCCCAGTCCCTGACCCTCCCATGTCCCCAGTCCCTACCCAAGTCCCTTCCCTTCCCAAGTCCCCAGTCCCCTCCCCAGTCCCTACCCCTCCCATGTCCCCAGTCCCCTCCCCAGTCCCTGCCCCTCCCAAGACCCTGCCCCTCCCATGTCCCCAGTCACCTCCAAAGTCCGTGCCCCTCCCATGTCCCCAGTCCCCTCCCAAGTCCCTGCCCCTCCCAAGTCCCTGCCCCTCCAATGTCCCCAGTCCCCTCCCCAGTTACTACCTCTCCCATTTCCCCAGTCCCCTCCCCTCCCAAGTCCCAGACCCTCCCATGTCCCCAGTCCCCTCCCCAGTCCCTGCCACTCCCAAGTCCCTGCCCCTCCCATGTCCCCAATTCCCTCCCTACTCCCTGCCCCTCCCATTTCTCCAGTCCCCTCCCAAGTCCCTGCCCCTCCCATGTCCCCAGTCCCCACCCAAGTCCCTGCCCCTCCCAAGTCCCCAGTCCCCTCCCCAGTCCCTGGCCCTCCCATGTCCCCAGTCCCCACCCAAGTCCCTGCCCCTCCCAAGTCCCCAGTCCCCTCCCAATCCCTGCACCTCCCATGTCCCCATTCCCCTCCCCAGTCCCTGCCCCTCCCATGTCCGCAGTCCCGTCCCCAGTCCCTGCCACTCCCAAGTCCCTGCCCCTCCCATGTCCCCAGTCCCCTTCCCAATCCTTGCCCCTCCTATGTCCCCAGTCCCCTCCCAAGTCCCCAGTCCCCTCCCCAGTCCCTGACCCTCCCATGTCCCCAGTCCCCTCCCCAGTCCCTGCCTCTCCAAGTCCCCAGTCCCCTCCCCAGTCCCTGCCCCTCCCATGTCCCCAGTCCCCTCCTAAGTCCCTGCCCCTCCCAAGTCCCTGCCCCTCCCATGTCCCCAGTCCCCTCCCCAGTCCCTACCACTCCCAACTCCCTGCCCCTCCCATGTCTCCAGTCCCCATCCCAAGTCCCTGCCCCTCCCAAGTCCCCAGTCCCCTCCCAAGTCCCTGCCACTCCCATGTCCCAAGTCCCCACCCAAGTCCCTGCCCCTCCCCAGTCCCCTCCCCAGTCCCTGCCCCTCCCCAGTCCCTGCCACTCCCATGTCCCTGCCCCTCCCATGTCCCCAGTCCACTCCCCAGTCCCTGCCCCTCCCATGTCTCCAGTCCCCACCCAAGTCCCTGCCCCTCCAAACTCCCCAGTCCCCTCCCAAGTCCCTGCCCCTGGGAAGTCCCAATCCCCTCCCAAGTCCCTGCCCCTCCCATGTCCCCAGTCCCCTCCCAAGTCCCCAATCCCCTCCCATGTCCCCAGTCCCCTCCCAAGTCCCTGCCCCTCCCATGTCCCCAGTCATCTCCTAAGTCCCTGCCTCTCCCAAGTCCCCAGTCCCCTCCCCAGTCCCTGCCCCTCCCATGTCCCCAGTCCCCTCCTAAATCCCTGCCCCTCCCAAGTCCCTGCCCCTCCCATGTCCCCAGTCCCCTCCCCAGTCCCTAACACTCCCAAATCCCTGCCCCTCCCAAGTCCCCAGTCCCCTCCCCAGTCCCTGCCCCTCCCATGTCCCCAGTCCCCTCCCCAGTCCCTGCCACTCCCAAGCCCCTGCCCCTCCCATGTCCCCAGTCCCCTTCCCAATCCTTGCACCTCCCATGTCCCCAGTCCCCTCCCAAGTCCCCAGTCCCCTCCCCAGTCCCTGACCCTCCCATGTCCCCAGTCCCTACCCAAGTCCCTTCCCTTCCCAAGTCCCCAGTCCCCTCCCCAGTCTCTGACCCTCCCTTGTCCCCAGTCCCCTCCCCACTCCCAGCCACTACCAATTCCCTGCCCCTCCCATGTCCCCAGTCCCCTCCCCAGTCCCTGCCCCTCCCCAGTCCCTGCCCCTCCCAAGTCCCCAGTCCCCTCCCCAGTCCTTGCCCCTCCCATGTCTCCAGTCCCCTCCCAAGTCCCTGCCCCTCCCATGTCCCCAGTCCCCTCCCCAGTCCCTGCCCCTCCCATTTCCCCAATCCCCTACCAAGTCCCTGATCCTCCCATGTCCCCATTCCCCGCCCAAGTCCCTGCCCCTCCCAAGTCCCAAGTCCCCTGCCCAGTCCCTGCCCCTCCCATGTCCCCAGTCCCCTCCCCAGTCCCTGCCCCTCCCAAGTCCCTGCACCTCCCATGTACCCAGTCACCTCCAAAGTCCGTTCCCCTCCCATGTCCCCAGTCCCCTCCCAAGTCCCTGCCCCTGGAAAGTCCCAATCCCCTCCAAGTCCCTGCCACTCCCAAGTCCCTGCCCCTCCCTTGTCCCCAGTCCCTTCCCCAGTCCCTGCCCCTCCCATGTCCCCAGTCCCCTCCCAAGTCCCTGCCCCTGGAAAGTCCCAATCCCCTCCCAAGTCCCTGCCCCTCCCATGTCCCCAGTTTCCTCCCCAGTCCCTAACACTCCCAAATCCCTGCCCCACCCATGTCTCCCGTCCCCTCCCAATTCCCTGCCCCTCCCAAGTCCCCAGTCCCCTCCCAAGTCCCTGCCCCTCCCATGTCCCCAGTCCCCTCCCCAGTCCCTGCCACTCCCAAGTCCCTGCCCCTCCCATGTCCCCAGTCCCCTTCCCAATCCTTGCAGCTCCCATGTCCCCAGTCCCCTCCCAAGTCCCCAGTCCCCTCCCCAGTCCCTGACCCTCCCATGTCCCCAGTCCCTACCCAAGTCCCTTCCCTTCCCAAGTCCCCAGTCCCCTCCCCAGTCTCTGACTCTCCCTTGTACCCAGTCCCCTCCCCAGTCCCAGCCACTACCAATTCCCTCCCCCTCCCATGTCCCCAGTCCCCTCCCCAGTCCCTGCCCCTCCCCAGTCCCTGCCCCTCCCATTTCCCCACTCCCCACCCCAGTACAAGCCCCTGCCAAGTCCCTGCCCCTCCCATGTCCCCAGTCCCCTCCCCAGTCCCTGCCCCTCCCATGTCTCCAGTCACCTCCCAAGTCCCTGCCCCTCCCATGTCCCCATTCCCCGCCCAATCCCTGCCCCTCCCAAGTCCCAAGTCCCCTGCCCAGTCCCTGCCACTCCCATGTCCCCAGTCTCCTCCCCAGTCCCTGCCACTCCCAAGTCCCTGCCCCTCCCATGTCCCCAATCCCCTCCCTAGTCCCTGCCCCTCCCATTTCCACAGTCCCCTCCCAAGTCCCTGCCCCTCCCATTTCTCCAGTCCCCTCCCAAGTCCCTGCCCCTCCCAAGTCCCCAGTCCCCTCCCCAGTCCCTGCCCCTCCCAAGTCCCCAGTCCCCTCCCCAGTCCCTGCCCCTCCATGTCTCCAGTCACCTCCCAAGTCCCTGCCCCTCCCATGTCCCCATTCCCCGCCCAAGTCCCTGCCCCTCCCAAGTCCCAAGTCCCCTCCCCAGTCCCTGCCCCCCCATGTCCCCAGTCCCCTCCCCAGTCCCTGCCACTCCCAAGTCCCTGCCCCTCCCATGTCCCCAATCCCCTCCCTAGTCCCTGCCCCTCCCATTTCCACAGTCCCCTCCCAAGTCCCTGCCCCTCCCATTTCTCCAGTCCCCTCCCAAGTCCCTGCCCCTCCCATGTCCCCAGTCCCCTCCCCAGTCCCTGCTCCTCCCATGTCCCTGACCCTCCCTTGTCCCCAGTCCCTTCCCCAGTCCCTGCCCCTCCCATGTCCCCAGTCCCCTCCCAAGTCCCTGCCCCTGGAAAGTCCCAATCCCCTCCCAAGTCCCTGCCCCTCCCATGTCCCCAGTTTCCTCCCCAGTCCCTGCCACTCCCAAGTCCCTGCCCCACCCACGTCCCCAATCCCCTCCCTAGTCCCTGCCCCTCCCATTTCCCCAGTCCCCTCCCAAGTCCGTGCCCCTCCCATGTCCCCAGTCCCCTCCCAAGTCCCCAGTCCCCTCTCAAGTCCCTGCCCCTCCCTTGTGCCCAGTCCCCTCCCCAGTCCCTGCCCCTCCCATGTCCCCATTCCCCACCAAAGTCCCCAGTCCCCTCCCAAGTCCCTGAACCTCCCATGTCCCCAGTCCCCTCCCCAGTCCCAGCCCCTCCCATGTCCCTGACCCTCCCTTGTCCCCAGTCCCTTCCCCAGTCCCTGCCCCTCCCATGTCCCCAGTCCCCTCCCAAGTCCCTGCCCCTGGAAAGTCCCAATCCCCTCCCAAGTCCCTGCCCCTCCCATGTCCCCAGTTTCCTCCCCAGTCCCTGCCACTCCCAAGTCCCTGCCCCTCCCACGTCCCCAATCCCCTCCATAGTCCCTGCCCCTCCCATTTCCCCAGTCCCCTCCCAAGTCCGTGCCCCTCCCATGTCTCCCGTCCCCTCCCAATTCCCTGCCCCTCCCAAGTCCCCAGTCCCCTCCCAAGTCCCTGCACCTCCCATGTCCCCATTCCCCTCCCCAGTCCCTGCCCCTCCCATGTCCCCAGTCAACTCCCCAGTCCCTGCCACTCCCAAGTCCCTGCCCCTCCCATGTCCCCAGTCCCCTCCCAAGTCCCCAGTCCCCTCCCAAGTCCCTGACCCTCCCATGTCTCCAGTCCCTACACAAGTCCCTTCCCTTCCCAAGTCCCCAGTCCCCTCCCCAGTCTCTGACCCTCCCTTGTCCTAAGTCCCCTCCCCAGTCCCAGCCACTACCAATTCCCTGCCCCTCCCATGTCCCCAGTCCCCTCCCCAGTCCCTGCCCCTCCCCAGTCCCTGCCCCTCCCATTTCCCCACTCCCCACCCCAGTACCTGCCTCTGCCAAGTCCCTGCCCCTCCCAAGTCCCCAGTCCCCTCCCCAGTCCTTGCCCCTCCCATGTCTCCAGTCACCTCCCAAGTCCCTGCCCCTCCCATGTCCCCAGTCCCCTCCCCAGTCCCTGCCCCTCCCATTTCCCCAATCCCCTACCAAATCCCTGCCCCTCCCATGTCTCCCGTCCCCTCCCAATTCCCTGCCCCTCCCAAGTCCCCAGTCCCCTCCCAAGTCCCTGCACCTCCCATGTCCCCATTCCCCTCCCCAGTCCCTGCCCCTCCCATGTCCCCAGTCCCCTCCCCAGTCCCTGCCACTCCCAAGTCCCTGCCCCTCCCATGTCCCCAGTCCCCTTCCCAATCCTTGCACCTCCCATGTCCCCAGTCCCCTCCCAAGTCCCCAGTCCCCTCCCCAGTCCCTGACCCTCCCATGTCCCCAGTCCCTACCCAAGTCCCTTCCCTTCTCAAGTCCCCAGTCCCCTCCCCAGTCTCTGACCCTCCCTTCCCCAGTCCCCTCCCCAGTCCCAGCCACTACCAATTCCCTGCCCCTCCCATGTCCCCAGTCCCCTCCCCAGTCCTTGCACCTCCCCAGTCCCTGCCCCTCCCATTTCCCCACTACCCACCCCAGTACCTGCCCCTGCCAAGTCCCTGCCCCTCCCAAGTCCCCAGTCCCCTCCCCAGTCCTTGCCCCTCCCATGTCTCCAGTCACCTCCCAAGTCCCTGCCCCTCCCATGTCCCCAGTCCCCTCCCCAGTCCGTGCCCCTCCCCAGTCCCTGCCCCTCCCATTTCCTCACTCCCCACCCCAGTACCTGCCCCTGCCAAGTCCCTGCCCCTCCCAACTCCCCAGTCCCCTCCCAAGTCCCTGCCCCTGGAAAGTCCCAATCCCCTCCCAAGTCCCTGCCCCTCCCATGTCCCCAGTCCCCTCCCAACTCCCCAATCCCCTCCCATGTCCCCAGTCCCCTCCCAAGTCCCTGCCCCTCCCATGTCCCCAGTCCCCTCCCCAGTCCCTGCCCCTCCCATGTCCCCAGTCCCCTCCTAAGTCCCTGCCCCTCCCAAGTCCCTGCCCCTCCTCCCATGTCCCCAGTCCCCTCCCCAGTCCCTACCACTCCCAACTCCCTGCCCCACCCATGTCTCCCGTCCCCTCCAAATTCCCTGCCCCTCCCAAGTCCCCAGTCCCCTCCCAAGTCGCTGCACCTCCCATGTCCCCATTCCCCTCCCCAGTCCCTGCCCCTCCCATGTCCCCAGTCCCCTCCCCAGTCCCTGCCACTCCCAAGTCCCTGCCCCTCCCATGTCCCCAGTCCCCTTCCCAATCCTTGCACCTCCCATGTCCCCAGTCCCCTCCCAAGTCCCCAGTCCCTTCCCCAGTCCCTGACCCTCCCATTTACCCAGTCCCTACCCAAGTCCCTTCCCTTCCCAAGTCCCCAGTCCCCTCCCCAGTCTCTGACCCTCCCTTGTACCCAGTCCCCTCCCCAGTCCCAGCCACTACCAATTCCCTGCCCCTCCCATGTCCCCAGTCCCCTCCCCAGTCCCTGCCCCTTCCCATTCCCTGCCCCTCCCATTTCCCCACTCCCCACCCCAGTACCTGCCCCTGCCAAGTCCCTGCCCCTCCCATGTCCCCAGTCCCCTCCCCAGTCCCTGCCCCTCCCATGTCTCCAGTCACCTCCCAAGTCCCTGCCCCTCCCATGTCCCCATTCCCCGCCCAAGTCCCTGCCCCTCCCAAGTCCCAAGTCCCCTGCCCAGTCCCTGCCACTCCCATGTCCCCAGTCCCCTCCCCAGTCCCTGCCACTCCCAAGTCCCTGCCCCTCCCATGTCCCCAATCCCCTCCCTAGTCCCTGCCCCTCCCATTTCCACAGTCCCCTCCCAAGTCCCTGCCCCTCCCATTTCTCCAGTCCCCTCCCAAGTCCCTGCCCCTCCCAAGTCCCCAGTCCCCTCCCCAGTCCCTGCCCCTCCAGAGTCCCCAGTCCCCTCCCCAGTCCCTGCCCCTCCCATGTCTCCAGTCACCTCCCAAGTCCCTGCCCCTCCCATGTCCCCATTCCCCGCCCAAGTCCCTGCCCCTCCCAAGTCCCAAGTCCCCTCCCCAGTCCCTGCCCCTCCCATGTCCCAAGTCCCCTCCCCAGTCCCTGCCACTCCCAAGTCCCTGCCCCTCCCATGTCCCCAATCCCCTCCCTAGTCCCTGCCCCTCCCATTTCCACAGTCCCCTCCCAAGTCCCTGCCCCTCCCATTTCTCCAGTCCCCTCCCAAGTCCCTGCCCCTCCCATGTCCCCAGTCCCCTCCCCAGTCCCTGCTCCTCCCATGTCCCTGACCCTCCCTTGTCCCCAGTCCCTTCCCCAGTCCCTGCCCCTCCCATGTCCCCAGTCCCCTCCCAAGTCCCTGCCCCTGGAAAGTCCCAATCCCCTCCCAAGTCCCTGCCCCTCCCATGTCCCCAGTTTCCTCCCCAGTCCCTGCCACTCCCAAGTCCCTGTCCCACCCACGTCACCAATCCCCTCCCTAGTCCCTGCCCCTCCCATTTCCCCAGTCCCCTCCCAAGTCCGTGCCCCTCCCATGTCCCCAGTCCCCTCCCAAGTCCCCCAGTCCCCTCCCAAGTCCCTGCCCCTCCCTTGTGCCCAGTCCCCTCCCCAGTCCCTGCCCCTCCCATGTCCCCAGTCCCCACCAAAGTCCCCAGTCCCCTCCCAAGTCCCTGAACCTCCCATGTCCCCAGTCCCTTCCCCAGTCCCTGCCCCTCCCATGTCCCCAGTCCCCTCCCAAGTCCCTGCCCCTGGAAAGTCCCAATCCCCTCCCAAGTCCCTGCCCCTCCCATGTCCCCAGTTTCCTCCCCAGTCCCTGCCACTCCCAAGTCCCTGCCCCTCCCACGTCCCCAATCCCCTCCATAGTCCATGCCCCTCCCATTTCCCCAGTCCCCTCCCAAGTCCCTGCACCTCCCATGTCCCCATTCCCCTCCCCAGTCCCTGCCCCTCCCATGTCCCCAGTCAACTCCCCAGTCCCTGCCACTCCCAAGTCCCTGCCCCTCCCATGTCCCCAGTCCCCTCCCAAGTCCCCAGTCCCCTCCCAAGTCCCTGCCCCTCCCATGTCCCCAGTCCCCTCCCCAGTCCCTGCCCCTCCCAAGTCCCTGCACCTCCCATGTACCCAGTCACCTCCAAAGTCCGTGCCCCTCCCATGTCCCCAGTCCCCTCCCAAGTCCCTGCCCCTGGAAAGTCCCAATCCCCTCCAAGTCCCTGCCACTCCCAAGTCCCTGCCCCTCCCTTGTCCCCAGTCCCTTCCCCAGTCCCTGCCCCTCCCATGTCCCCAGTCCCCTCCCAAGTCCCTGCCCCTGGAAAGTCCCAATCCCCTCCCAAGTCCCTGCCACTCCCATGTCCCCAGTTTCCTCCCCAGTCCCTAACACTCCCAAATCCCTGCCCAACCCATGTCCCCAGTCCCCTCCCCAGTCCCTGCCCCTCCCCAGTCCCTGCCCCTCCCATTTCCCCCACTCCCCAACCCAGTACCTGCCCCTGCCAAGTCCCTGCCCCTCCCAACTCCCCAGTCCCCTCCCAAGTCCCTGCCCCTGGAAAGTCCCAATCCCCTCCCAAGTCCCTGCCCCTCCCATGTCCCCAGTCCCCTCCCAACTCCCCAATCCCCTCCCATGTCCCCAGTCCCCTCCCAAGTCCCCTGCCCCTCCCATGTCCCCAGTCCCCTCCCCAGTCCCTGCCCCTCCCATGTCCCCAGTCCCCTCCTAAGTCCCTGCCCCTCCCAAGTCCCTGCCCCTCCCATGTCCCCAGTCCCCTCCCCAGTCCCTAACACTCCCAAATCCCTGCCCCACCCATGTCTCCCGTCCCCTCCAAATTGCCTGCCCCTCCCAATCCCCAGTCCCCTCCCAAGTCCCTGCACCTCCCATGTCCCCATTCCCCTCCCCAGTCCCTGCCCCTCCCATGTCCCCAGTCCCCTCCCCAGTCCCTGCCACTCCCAAGTCCCTGCCCCTCCCATGTCCCCAGTCCCCTTCCCAATCCTTGCACCTCCCATGTCCCCAGTCCCCTCCCAAGTCCCCAGTCCCCTCCCTAGTCCCTGACCCTCCCATGTCCCCAGTCCCTACCCAAGTCCCTTCCCTTCCCAAGTCCCCAGTCCCCTCCCCAGTCTCTGACCCTCCCTTGTCCCCAGTCCCCTCCCCAGTCCCAGCCACTACCAATTCCCTGCCCCTCCCATGTCCCCAGTCCCCTCCCCAGTCCCTGCCCCTTCCCAGTCCCTGCCCCTCCCATTTCCCCACTCCCCACCCCAGTACCTGCCCCTGCCAAGTCCCTGCCCCTCCCAAGTCCCCAGTCCCCTCCCCAGTCCTTGCCCCTCCCATGTCTCCAGTCACCTCCCAAGTCCCTGCCCCTCCCATGTCCCCAGTCCCCTCCCCAGTCCCTGCCCCTCCCATTTCCCCAATCCCCTACCAAGTCCCTGATCCTCCCATGTCCCCATAGCCCGCCCAAGTCCCTGCCCCTCCCTAAGTCCCAAGTCCCCTGCCCAGTCCCTGCCCCTCCCATGTCCCCAGTCCCCTCCCCAGTCCCTGCCCCTCCCAAGTCCCTGCACATCCCATGTACCCAGTCACCTCCAAAGTCCGTGCCCCTCCCATGTCCCCAGTCCCCTCCCAAGTCCCTGCCCCTGGAAAGTCCCAATCCCTTCCAAGTCCCTGCCACTCCCAAGTCCCTGCCCCTCCCTTGTCCCCAGTCCCTTCCCCAGTCCCTGCCCCTCCCATGTCCCCAGTCCCCTCCCAAGTCCCTGCCCCTGGAAAGTCCCAATCCCCTCCCAAGTCCCTGCACCTCCCATGTCCCCAGTTTCCTTCCCTATCCCTAACACTCCCAAATCCCTGCCCCACCCATGTCTCCCGTCCCCTCCCAATTCCCTGCCCCTCCCAAGTCCCCAGTCCCCTCCCAAGTCCCTGCCCCTCCCATGTCCCCAGTCCCCTCCCCAGTCCCTGCCACTCCCAAGTCCCTGCCCCTCCCATGTCCCCAGTCCCCTTCCCAATCCTTGCACCTCCCATGTCCCCAGTCCCCTCCCAAGTCCCCAGTCCCCTCCCCAGTCCCTGACCCTCCCATGTCCCCAGTCCCTACCCAAGTCCCTCCCCTTCCCAAGTCCCCAGTCCCCTCCCCAGTCTCTGACCCCCCCTTGTCCCCAGTCCCCTCCCCAGTCCCAGCCAATACCAATTCCCTGCCCCTCCCATGTCCCCAGTCCCCTCCCCAGTCCCTGCCCCTCCCCAGTCCCTGCCCCTCCCATTTCCCCACTCCCCACCCCAGTACCTGCCCCTGCCAAGTCCCTGTCCTCCCAAGTCCCCAGTCCCCTCCCCAGTCCTTGCCCCTCCCATGTCTCCAGTCACCTCCCAAGTCCCTGCCCCTCCCATGTCCCCATTCCCCACCCAAGTCCCTGCCCCTCCCAAGTCCCAAGTCCCCTGCCCAGTCCCTGCCCCTCCCATGTCCCCAGTCCCCTCCCCAGTCCCTGCCACTCCCAAGTCCCTGCCCCTCCCATGTCCCCAATCCCCTCCCTAGTCCCTGCCCCTCACATTTCCACAGTCCCCTCCCAAGTCCCTGCCCCTCCCAAATCCCCAGTCCCCTCCCCAGTCCCTGCCCCTCCCATGTCCCCAGTCCCCACGCAAGTCCCTGCCCCTCCCAAGTCCCCAGTCCCCTCCCAAGTCCCTGAACCTCCCATGTCCCCAGTCCCCTCCCCAGTCCCTGCTCCTCCCATGTCCCTGAACCTCCCTTGTCCCCAGTCCCTTCCCCAGTCCCTGCCCCTCCCACGTCCCCAATCCCCTCCCTAGTCCCTGCCCCTCCCATTTCCCCAGTCCCCTCCCAAGTCCGTGCCCCTCCCATGTCCCCAGTCCCCTCCCAAGTCCCCAGTCCCCTCCCAAGTCCCTGCCCCCTCCCTTGTCCCCAGTCCCCTCCCCAGTCCCTGCCCCTCCCATGTCCCCAGTCCCCACCAAAGTCCCCAGTCCCCCTCCCAAGTCCCTGAACCTCCCATGTCCCCAGTCCCCTCCCCAGTCCCTGCCCCTCCCATGTCCCTGCCCCTCCCAAGTCCCAAGTCCCCTGCCCAGTCCCTGCCCCTCCCATGTCCCCAGTCCCCTCCCAAGTCCCCAGTCCCCTCCCCAGTCCCTGACCCTCCCATGTCCCCAGTCCCCTCCCATGTCCCCAGTCCCCACCCAAGTCCCCAGTCCCCTCCCCAGTCTCTGACCCTCCCTTGTCCCCAGTCCCCTCCCCAGTCCCAACCACTACCAATTCCCTGCCCCTCCCATGTCCCCAGTCCCCTCCCCAGTCCCTGCCCCTCCCCAGTCCCTGCCCCTCCCATTTCCCAACTCCCCACCCCAGTCCCTGCCCCTGCCAAGTCCCTGCCCCTCCCAAGTCCCTGCCCCTCCCAAGTCCCTGCCCCTCCCATGTCCCCAGTCCCCCTCCCCAGTCCCTGCCCCTCCCAAGTCTCCAATCCCCTCCCAAGTCCCTGCCACTCCCATGTCCCCAGTTCCCTCCCAAGTCCCTGCCACTCCCAAGTCCCCTCCCCAGTCCCTGCCCCTCCCAAGACCCTGCCCCTCCCAAGTCCCCAGTCCCCTCCCAAGTCCCTGCCCCTCCCATGTCCCCAGTCCCCTCCCAAGTCCCCAGTCCCCTCCCAAGTCCCTGCCCCTCCCTTGTGCCCAGTCCCCTCCCCAGTCCCTGCCCCTCCCATGTCCCCAGTCCCCACCCAAGTCCCCAGTCCCCACCCAATTCCCCAGTCCCCTCCCCAGTTCCTGCCTCTCTCATTTCCCCAGTCCCCTCCCCAGTCCCCTCCCCTCCCAAGTCCCTGCCCCTCTCATGTCCCCAGTCCCCTCCCCAGTCCCTGCCACTCCCAAGTCCCTGCCCCTCCCATGTCCCCAGTCCCCTTTCCAATCCTTGCCCCTCCCATGTCCCCAGTCCCCTCCCAAGTCCCCAGTCCCCTCCCCAGTCCCTGACCCTCCCATGTCCCCAGTCCCCACCCAAGTCCCTGCCGCTCCCAAGTCCCCAGTCCCCTCCCCAGTCTCTGACCCTCCCTTGTACCCAGTCCCCTCCCCAGTCCCAGCCACTACCAATTCCCTGTCCCTCCCATGTCCCCAGTCCCCTCCCCAGTCCCTGCCCCTCCCCAGTCCCTGCCCCTCCCATTTCCCCACTCCCCACCCCAGTCCCTGCCCCTGCCAAGTCCCTGCCCCTCCCAAGTCCCTGCCCCTGCCAAGTCCCTGCCCCTCCCATGTCACCAGTCCCCTCCCCAGTCCCTGCCCCTCCCAAGTCTCCAGTCCCCTCGCAAGTCCCTGCCACTCCCATGTCCCCAGTCCCCTCCCAAGTCCCTGCCACTCCCAAGTCCCCTCCCCAGTCCATGCCCCTCCCAAGTCCCTGCCCCTCCCAAGTCCCCAGTCCCCTCCCCAGTCCCTGCCCCTCCCATGTACCCAGTCCCCTCCCAAGTCCCTGCCCCTCCCAAGTCCCCAGTCCCCTCCCCAGTCCCTGCCCCTCCCATGTCCCCAGTCCTCTCCCCAGTCCCTGCCACTCCCAAGTCCCTGCCCCTCCAATGTCCCCAGTCCCCTCCCCAGTCCCTGCCCGTCCCATTTCCGCAGTCCCCTCCCCAGTCCCTGTCCCTCTCATGTCCCCCTCTCATGTCCCCAGTCCCCTCTCAAGTCCCTGCCCCTCCCAAGTCCCAAGTCTCCTCCCAAGTCCGTGCTCCTCCCATGTCCCCAGTCCCCACCCAAGTCCCCAGTCCACTCCAAAGTTCCCAGTCCCACCTCCCCAGTCCTTGCCCCTCCCATGTCCCCAGTCACCTCCCAAGTCCCTGCCCCTCCCAACTCCCAAGTCCCCTCCCAAGTCCCAATCCCCTCCCAAGTCCCTGCCCCTCCCATGTCTCCAGTCCCCTCCCCAGTCCCTGCCACTCCCATGTCCCTGCCCCTCCCATGTCCCCAGTCCACTCCCCAGTCCCTGCCCCTCCCATGTCTCCAGTCCCCACCCAAGTCCCTGCCCCTCCCAACTCCCCAGTCCCCTCCCAAGTCCCAATCCCCTCCCAAGTCCCTGCCCCTCCCATGTCCCCCAGTCCCCTCCCAAGTACCCAATCCCCTCCCATGTCCCCAGTCCCCTCCCAAGTCCCTGCCCCTCCCATGTCCCCAGTCCCCTCCTAAGTCCCTGCCTCTCCCAAGTCCCCAGTCCCCTCCCCAGTCCCTGCCCCTCCCATGTCCCCAGTCCCCTCCCCAGTCCCTACCACTCCCAATTCCCTGCCCCACCCAAGTCCCCAGTCCCCTCCCAAGTCCCTGCACCTCCCATGTCCCCATTCCCCTCCCCAGTCCCTGCCCCTCCCATGTCCCCAGTCCCCTTCCCAATCCTTGCCCTCCCATGTCCCCAGTCCCCTCCCAAGTCCCCAGTCCCCTCCCCAGTCCCTGACCCTCCCATGTCCCCAGTCCCCACCCAAGTCCCTGCCCCTCCAAGTCCCCAGTCCCCTCCGCAGTCTCTGACCCTCCCTTGTCCCCAGTCCCCTCCCCAGTCCCAGCCACTACCAATTCCCTGCCCCTCCCGTCCCCAGTCCCCTCCACAGTCCCTGCCCCTCCCCAGTCCCTGCCCCTCCCATTTCCCCACTCCCCACCCCAGTCCCCTGCCCCTCCCAATTCCCTGCCGCTCCCAAGTCCCTGCCCCTCCCAAGTCCTTGCCTCTCCCATTTCCCCAGTCCCCTCCCCAGTCCCCTCCCCTCCCAGTCCCTGCCCCTCCCATGTCCCCAATCCCCTCCCCAGTCCCTGCCACTCCCAAGTCCCTGCCCCTCCCATTTCTCCAGTCTCCTCCTAACTCCCTGCCACTCCCAAGTCCCCAGTCCCCTCCCCATTCCCTGCCCCTCCCATGTCCCCAGTCCCCCACCCAAGTCCCTGCCCCTCCCAAGTCCCCAGTCCCCTCCCAAGTCCCTGAACCTCCCATGTCCCCAGTCCCCTCCCCAGTCCCTGCCCCTCCCATGTCCCTGACCCTCCCTTGTCCCCAGTCCATTCCCCAGTCCCTGCCCCCTCCCATGTCCCCAGTCCCCTCCCAAGTCCCTGCCCCTGGAAAGTCCCAATCCCCTCCCAAGTCCCTGCCCCTCCCATTTCCCCAGTCCCCTCCCAAGTCCCTGCCCCTCCCATGTCCCCAGTCCCCTCCCAAGTCCCCAGTCCCCTCCCAAGTCCCTGCCCCTCCCTTGTGCCCAGTCCCCTCCCCAGTCCCTGTCCCTCCCATGTCCCCAGTCCCCACCCAAGTCCCCAGTCCACTCCAAAGTCCCCAGTCCCCTCCCCAGTCCTTGCCCCTCCCATGTCCCCAGTCACCTCCCAAGTCCCTGCCCCTCCCAAGTCCCAAGTCCCCTCCCCAGTCCCTGCCTCTCCTAAGTCCCCAGTCCCCTCCCCAGTCCCTGCCCCTCCCATGTCCCCAGTCCCCTCCCCAGTCCCTACCACTCCCACCTCCCTGCCCCTCCCATGTCTCCAGTCCCCTCCCAAGTCCCTGCCCCTCCCAAGTCCCCTCCCAAGTCCCTGCCACTCCCATGTCCCAAGTCCCCACCCAAGTCCCTGCCCCTCCCCAGTCCCTGCCACTCCCATGTCCCTGCCCCTCCCATGTCCCCAGTCCACTCCCCAGTCCCTGCCCCTCCCATGTCTCCAGTCCCCACCCAAGTCCCTGCCACTCCCAACTCCCCAGTCCCCTCCCAAGTCCCAATCCCCTCCCAAGTCCCTGCCCCTCCCATGTCCCCAGTCCCCTCCCAAGTCCCCCAATCCCCTCCCATGTCCCCAGTCCCCTCCCCAGTCCCTACCACTCCCAATTCCCTGCCCCACCCAAGTCCCCAGTCCCCTCCCAAGTCCCTGCACCTCCCATGTCCCCCATTCCCCCCCTCCCCTTCCCCCCAGTCCCTGCCCCTCCCATGTCCCCAGTCCCCTTCCCAATCCTTGCCCTCCCATGTCCCCAGTCCCCTCCCAAGTCCCCAGTGCCCTCCCCAGTCCCTGACCCTCCCATGTCCCCAGTCCCCACCCAAGTCCCTGCCCCTCCCAAGTCCCCAGTCCCCTCCGCAGTCTCTGACCCTCCCTTGTCCCCAGTCCCCTCCCCAGTCCCAGCCACTACCAATTCCCTGCCCCTCCCGTCCCCAGTCCCCTCCACAGTCCCTGCCCCTCCCCAGTCCCTGCCCCTCCCATTTCCCCACTCCCCACCCCAGTCCCTGCCCCTCCCAATTCCCTGCCGCTCCCAAGTCCCTGCCCCTCCCAAGTCCTTGCCTCTCCCATTTCCCCAGTCCCCTCCCCAGTCCCCTCCCCTCCCAAGTCCCTGCCCCTCCCATGTCCCCAATCCCCTCCCCAGTCCCTGCCACTCCCAAGTCCCTGCCCCTCCCATTTCTCCAGTCTCCTCCTAACTCCCTGCCACTCCCAAGTCCCCAGTCCCCTCCCCATTCCCTGCCCCTCCCATGTCCCCAGTCCCCACCCAAGTCCCTGCCCCTCCCAAGTCCCCAGTCCCCTCCCAAGTCCCTGAACCTCCCATGTCCCCAGTCCCCCTCCCCAGTCCCTGCCCCTCCCATGTCCCTGACCCTCCCTTGTCCCCAGTCCATTCCCCAGTCCCTGCCCCTCCCATGTCCCCAGTCCCCTCCCAAGTCCCTGCCCCTGGAAAGTCCCAATCCCCTCCCAAGTCCCTGCCCCTCCCATTTCCCCAGTCCCCTCCCAAGTCCCTGCCCCTCCCATGTCCCCAGTCCCCTCCCAAGTCCCCAGTCCCCTCCCAAGTCCCTGCCCCTCCCTTGTGCCCAGTCCCCTCCCCAGTCCCTGTCCCTCCCATGTCCCCAGTCCCCACCCAAGTCCCCAGTCCACTCCAAAGTCCCCAGTCCCCTCCCCAGTCCTTGCCCCTCCCATGTCCCCAGTCACCTCCCAAGTCCCTGCCCCTCCCAAGTCCCAAGTCCCCTCCCCAGTCCCTGCCTCTCCTAAGTCCCCAGTCCCCTCCCCAGTCCCTGCCCCCTCCCATGTCCCCAGTCCCCTCCCCAGTCCCTACCACTCCCCACCTCCCTGCCCCTCCCATGTCTCCTGTCCCCTCCCAAGTCCCTGCCCCTCCCAAGTCCCCTCCCAAGTCCCTGCCACTCCCATGTCCCAAGTCCCCACCCAAGTCCCTGCCCCTCCCCAGTCCCTGCCACTCCCATGTCCCTGCCCCTCCCATGTCCCCAGTCCACTCCCCAGTCCCTGCCCCTCCCATGTCTCCAGTCCCCACCCACGTCCCTGCCACTCCCAACTCCCCAGTCCCCTCCCAAGTCCCAATCCCCTCCCAAGTCCCCTGCCCCTCCCATGTCCCCAGTCCCCTCCCAAGTCCCCAATCCCCTCCCATGTCCCCAGTCCCCTCCCAAGTCCCTGCCCCTCCCATGTCCCCAGTCCCCTCCTAAGTCCCTGCCCCTCCCAAGTCCCTGCCCCTCCCATGTCCCCAGTCCCCTCCCCAGTCCCTACCACTCCCAACTCCCTGCCCCAACCATGTCTCCCGTCCCCTCCCAATTCCCTGCAACTCCCAAGTCCCCAGTCCCCTCCCAAGTCCCTGCACCTCCCATGTCACCATTCCCCTCCCCAGTCCCTGCCCCTCCCATGTCCCCAGTCCTCTCCCCAGTCCCTGCCACTCCCAAGTCCCTGCCCCTCCCATGTCCCCAGTCCCCCTTCCCAATCCTTGCCCCTCCCATGTCCCCAGTCCCCTCCCAAGTCCCCAGTCCCCTCCCCAGTCCCTGACCCTCCCATGTCCCCAGTCCCCTCCCATGTCCCCAGTCCCCACCCAAGTCCCCAGTCCCCTCCCCAGTCTCTGACCCTCCCTTGTCCCCAGTCCCCTCCTCAGTCCCAGCCACTACCAATTCCCTGCCCCTCCCATATCCCCAGTCCCCTCCCCAGTCCCTGCCCCTCCCCAGTCCCTGCCCCTCCCATTTCCCAACTCCCCACCCCAGTCCCTGCCCCTGCCAAGTCCCTGCCCCTCCCAAGTCCCTGCCCCTCCCAAGTCCCTGCCCCTCCCATGTCCCCAGTCCCCTCCCCAGTCCCCTGCCCCTCCCAAGTCTCCAATCCCCTCCCAAGTCCCTGCCACTCCCATGTCCCCAGTTCCCTCCCAAGTCCCTGCCACTCCCAAGTCCCCTCCCCAGTCCCTGCCCCTCCCAAGTCCCTGCCCCTCCCAAGTCCCCAGTCCCCTCCCCAGTCCCTGCCCCTCCCATGTACCCAGTCCCCTCCAAAGTCCCTGCCCCTCCCAAGTCCCTCCCGCTCCCATGTCCCCAGTCCTCTCCCCAATCCCTGCCCCTCCCAAGTCCCTGCCCCTCCCTTGTCCCCAGTCCCCTCCCCAGTCCCTGCCCCTCCCATTTCCGCAGTCCCCCTCCCCAGTCCCTGTCCCCTCCCAAGTCTCCAGTCCCTTCCCAAGTCCCTGCCACTCCCATGTCCCCAGTCCCCTCCCAAGTCCCTGCCACTCCCAAGTCCCCTCCCCAGTCCCTGCCCCTCCCCAGTCCCTGCCCCTCCCATGTCCCCAGTCCCCTCCTAAGTCCCTGCCCCTCCCAAGTCCCTGCCCCTCCCATGTCACCAGTCCCCTCCCCAGTCCCTGCCCCTCCCATTTCCGCAGTCCCCTCCCCAGTCCCTGTCCCTCTCATGTCCCCAGTCCCCTCTCAAGTCCCTGCCCCTCCCAAGTCCCAAGTCTCCTCCCAAGTCCCTGCCCCTCCCATGTCCCCAGTCCCCTCCCCAGTCCCTGCCCCTCCCATGTCCCCAGTCCCCTCCCAAGTCCCAGTCCCTCCCAAGTCCTTGCCCCTCCCATGTCCCCAGTCCCCTCCCCAGTCCCTGCCACTCCCAAGTCCCTGCCCCTCCCTTGTCCCCAGTCCCCTCCCAAGTCCAAGTCCCCTCCCAAGTCCCTGCCCCTCCCTTGTCCCCATTCCCCGCCCAAGTCCCTGCCCCTCCCAAGTCCCAAGTCCCCTCCCCAGTCCCTGCCCCTCCCATGTCCCCAGTCCCCTCCCCAGTCCCTGCCCCTCCAAAGTCCGTGCCCCTCCCATGTCCCCAGTCCCCTCCCAAGTCCCTGCCCCTCCCAAGTCCCTGCCCATCCAATGTCCCCAGTCCCCTCCCCAGTTCCTGCCTCTCCCATTTCCCCAGTCCCCTCCCCTCCCAAGTCCCTGCCACTCCCATGTCCCAAGTCCCCACCCAAGTCCCTGCCCCTCCCCAGTCCCTGCCCCTCCCATGTCCCCAGTCCCCTCCCCAGTCCCTGCCCCTCCCATGTCCCCAGTCCCCTCCCAAGTCCCAGCCCCTCCCAAGTCCTTGCCCCTCCCATGTCCCCAGTCCCCTCCCCAGTCCCTGCCACTCCCAAGTCCCTGCCCCTCCCTTGTCCCCAGTCCCCTCCCAAGTCCCAAGTCCCCTCCCCAGTCCCTGCCCCTCCCATGTCCCCAGTCCCCTCCTAAGTCCCTGCCCCTCCCAAGTCCCTGCCCCTCCCATGTCCCCAGTCCCCTCCCCAGTCCCTACCACTCCCAACTCCCTGCCCCACCCATGTCTCGCGTCCCCTCCCAATTCCCTGCCCCTCCCAAGTCCCCAGTCCCCTCCCAAGTCCCTGCACCTCCCATGTCACCATTCCCCTCCCCAGTCCCTGCCCCTCCCATGTCCCCAGTCCTCTCCCCAGGCCCTGCCACTCCCAAGTCCCTGCCCCTCCCATGTCCCCAGTCCCCTTCCCAATCCTTGCCCCTCCCATGTCCCCAGTCCCCTCCCATGTCCCCAGTCCCCCACCCAAGTCCCCAGTCCCCTCCCCAGTCTCTGACCCTCCCTTGTCCCCAGTCCCCTCCCCAGTCCCAGCCACTACCAATTCCCTGCCCCTCCCATGTCCCCAGTCCCCTCCCCAGTCCCTGCCCCTCCCCAGTCCCTGCCCCTCCCATTTCCCAACTCCCCACCCCAGTCCCCTGCCCCACCCAAGTCCCTGCCCCTCCCAAGTCCCCAGTCCCCTCCCAATCCCTGCACCTCCCATGTCCCCATTCCCCTCCCCAGTCCCTGCCCCTCCCTTGTCCCCAGTCCCCTCCCCAGTCCCTGCCACTCCCAAGTCCCTGCCCCTCCCATGTCCCCAGTCCCCTTCCCAATCCTTGCCCCTCCCATGTCCCCAGTCCCCTGCCAAGTCCCCAGTCCCCCCCCAGTCCCTGACCCTCCCATGTCCCCAGTCCCTACCCAAGTCCCTTCCCTTCCCAAGTCCCCAGTCCCCTCCCCAGTCTCTTACCCTCCCTTGTCCCCAGTCCCCTCCCCAGTCCCAGCCACTACCAATTCCCTGCCCCTCCCATGTCCCCAGTCCCCTCCCCAGTCCCTGCCCCTCCCCAGTCCCTGCCCCTCCCATTTCCCCACTCCCCACCCCAGTCCCTGCCCCTCCCATTTCCGCAGTCCCCTCCCCAGTCCCTGTCCCTCTCATGTCCCCAGTCCCCTCTCAAGTCCCTGCCCCTCCCAAGTCCCAAGTCTCCTCCCAAGTCCCTGCCCCTCCCATGTCCCCAGTCCCCTCCCCAGTCCCTGCCCCTCCCATGTCCCCAGTCCCCTCCCAAGTCCCAGCCCCTCCCAAGTCCTTGCCCCTCCCATGTCCCCAGTCCCCTCCCCAGTCCCTGCCACTCCCAAGTCCCTGCCCCTCCCTTGTCCCAGTCCCCTCCCAAGTCCCAAGTCCCCTCCCAAGTCCCTGCCCCTCCCTTGTCCCCATTCCCCGACCAAGTCCCTGCCCCTCCCAAGTCCCAAGTCCCCTCCCCAGTCCCTGCCCCTCCCATGTCCCCAGTCCCCTCCCCAGTCCCTGCCCCTCCCAAGTCCCTGCCCCTCCCATGTCTTCAGTCACCTCCAAAGTCCGTGCCCCTCCCATGTCCCCAGTCCCCTCCCAAGTCCCTGCCCCTCCCAAGTCCCTGCCCATCCAATGTCCCCAGTCCCCTCCCCAGTTCCTGCCTCTCCCATTTCCCCAGTCCCCTTCCCTCCCAAGTCCCTGCCCCTCCCATGTCCCCAATTCCCTCCCAAGTCCCTGCCCCTCCCATGTCCCCAGTCCCCACCCAAGTCCCTGCCCCTCCCAAGTCCCCAGTCCCTTCCCCAGTCCCTGCCCCTCCCATGTCCCCAGTCCCCACCCAAGTCCCTGCCCCTCCCAAGTCCCCAGTCCCCTCCCAATCCCTGAACCTCCCATGTCCCCATTCCCCTCCCCAGTCCCTGCCCCTCCCATGTCCCCAGTCCCCTCCCCAGTCCCTGCCACTCCCAAGTCCCTGCCCCCTCCCATGTCCCCAGTCCCCTTCCCAATCCTTGCCCCTCCCATGTCCCCAGTCCCCTCCCAAGTCCCCAGTCCCCTCCCCAGTCCCTGACCCTCCCATGTACCCAGTCCCCTCCCCAGTCCCTGCCACTCCCAAGTCCCTGCCCCTCCCATGTCCCCAGTCCCCTTCCCAATCCTTGCCCCTCCCATGTCCCCAGTCCCCCTCCCATGTCCCCAGTCCCCTCCCCAGTCCCTGCCCCTCCCATGTCCCCAGTCCCCTCCTAAGTCCCTGCCCCTCCCAAGTCCCTGCCCCTCCCATGTCACCAGTCACCTCCCCAGTCCCTGCCCCTCCCATTTCCGCAGTCCCCTCCCCAGTCCCTGTCCCTCTCATGTCCCCAGTCCCCTCTCAAGTCCCTGCCCCTCCCAAGTCCCAAGTCTCCTCCCAAGTCCCTGCCCCTCCCATGTCCCCAGTCCCCTCCCCAGTCCCTGCCCCTCCCATGTCCCCAGTCCCCTCCCAAGTCCCAGCCCCTCCCAAGTCCTTGCCCCTCCCATGTCCCCCAGTCCCCTCCCCAGTCCCTGCCACTCCCAAGTCCCTGCCCCTCCCTTGTCCCCAGTCCCCTCCCAAGTCCCAAGTCCCCTCTCAAGTCCCTGCCCCTCCCTTGTCCCCATTCCCCGCCCAAGTCCCTGCCCCTCCCAAGTCCCAAGTCCCCTCCCCAGTCCCTGCCCCTCCCATGTCCCCAGTCCCCTCCCCAGTCCCTGCCCCTCCCAAGTCCCTGCCCCTCCCATGTCCCCAGTCACCTCCAAAGTCCGTGCCCCTCCCATGTCCCCAGTCCCCTCCCAAGTCCCTGCCCCTCCCAAGTCCCTGCCCATCCAATGTCCCCAGTCCCCTCCCCAGTTCCTGCCTCTCCCATTTCCCCAGTCCCCTCCCCTCCCAAGTCCCTGCCCCTCCCATGTCCCCAATTCCCTCCCTAGTCCCTGCCCCTCCCATTTCCACAGTCCCCTCCACAGGCCCTGTCCCTCCCATTTCTCCAGTCCCCTCCCAAGTCCCTGCCCCTCCCATGTCCCCAGTCCCCACCCAAGTCCCTGCCCCTCCCAAGTCCCCAGTCCCCTCCCCAGTCCCTGCCCCTCCAAAGTCCGTGCCCCTCCCATGTCCCCAGTCCCCTCCCAAGACCCTGCCCCTCCCAAGTCCCTGCCCATCCAATGTCCCCAGTCCCCTCCCCAGTTCCTGCCTCTCCCATTTCCCCAGTCCCCTCCCCTCCCAAGTCCCTGCCACTCCCATGTCCCAAGTCCCCACCCAAGTCCCTGCCCCTCCCCAGTCCCTGCCCCTCCCATGTCCCCAGTCCCCTCCCCAGTCCCTGCCCCTCCCATGTCCCCAGTCCCCTCCCAAGTCCCAGCCCCTCCCAAGTCCTTGCCCCTCCCATGTCCCCAGTCCCCTCCCCAGTCCCTGCCACTCCCAAGTCCCTGCCCCTCCCTTGTCCCCAGTCCCCTCCCAAGTCCCAAGTCCCCTCCCCAGTCCCTGCCCCTCCCATGTCCCCAGTCCCCTCCTAAGTCCCTGCCCCTCCCAAGTCCATGCCCCTCCCATGTCCCCAGTCCCCTCCCCAGTCCCTACCACTCCCAACTCCCTGCCCCACCCATGTCTCGCGTCCCCTCCCAATTCCCTGCCCCTCCCAAGTCCCCAGTCCCCTCCCAAGTCCCTGCACCTCCCATGTCACCATTCCCCTCCCCAGTCCCTGCCCCTCCCATGTCCCCAGTCCTCTCCCCAGGCCCTGCCACTCCCAAGTCCCTGCCCCTCCCATGTCCCCAGTCCCCTTCCCAATCCTTGCCCCTCCCATGTCCCCAGTCCCCTCCCATGTCCCCAGTCCCCACCCAAGTCCCCAGTCCCCTCCCCAGTCTCTGACCCTCCCTTGTCCCCAGTCCCCTCCCCAGTCCCAGCCACTACCAATTCCCTGCCCCTCCCATGTCCCCAGTCCCCTCCCCAGTCCCTGCCCCTCCCCAGTCCCTGCCCCTCCCATTTCCCAACTCCCCACCCCCAGTCCCTGCCCCACCCAAGTCCCTGCCCCTCCCAAGTCCCCAGTCCCCTCCCAATCCCTGCACCTCCCAT